>OVAU01000463.1:0-20505 GCA_900406315.1 Biscutella laevigata subsp. laevigata
TTTAATTTCGTTTCTAAATAAATTATATTTAAAATTAGTTTTTAATATTTTATAAGTAGGATATTGAAAAAAACGAAATTAAATATATAACTATATTTTTATCATTTAAATCTCAATATTTAAATTATTATAACCTAATTGTTTGATTACATATATTTTCAATTNTTCCAGTTTTATCCTTAATGAATATGTTTAATTTGTTATTTGTTCCAATGACATATCATGTAATGTCTTACTAATTTAAAAGTTATATTCTTTAAAGTGACTCTGAAATAATACTATAGAGATTAATAGAAATATAATTTATATTTTAATTTTATAATATTTTAATCTCGTATTATCCAACACAAATTTTTAAACCATGGATGCTAAAATTATTATGATGATGGATATAAACATATTATTTATAATTTAATGATATGAAAAGAAAAGTATCATGTGACTTTTTTGAATATATCAAAAAAATATAAAGAATGTTTCCTAAATTTATGCTTATAGTTATTATTATTATATTANTTAAATTTTTGCTTATAGTTATTATTATATTAAAAAATAAATGAAATATAGAGTATATGTACGTGATTCAATTTGTTATGTAGGTTACTAAATTTTTTTGTAACAAATTATTTGTCTAATAATTAGTGAAAGAGTCCATTACAACTTTTTAAGTAGATAAACCCCGTTTTAATATAATAGATGGCTAAATTTAGCCAAAATAATTAAATTTATTTTTGAGGAAAAAAATATTTTAAGCGATTCAAACAAGAGAATAGGATTTTTTTCATTACAATCTGAAATAATTAATCTAATAATCTTCATTAGGTTACCAAAATAATTGATTAGTTCATTACCATACATATCAAATAATTGGTTAGATTTGATATAATAAATTAAAATGCATTTTTCAAAATATAATCTGAACAAAAATATATAAATTATTAGAGAAATAATTGTAGGTTTTAGATTCTCGGTCTAAATTTGAGAAATAGATGAAAATTTAAATTCTCAATTTTTTCAGGGAATCTAATTTTATAAAATCTTGAATGGGTAAATTCTAGATTTTCCGAAAATCTAAACAAAAAAATAGTTCAGAGTCCGCAAACATTCAAAGTCTCAATAGGACTTTTTTAAAAAAGGATCTGGTTAACCGTTTGGTTAATAAAATTGGAAATTGAATCTAATTCAAATTCTGATCGATTTTCCTCCGTAAACCGATTTCAAACCGAAATCTGAAAACCGATGTAGTTAGGGTATAATTCGCAGGGATAATCTATGAAAACAGAAAATATTTTGCAGGATAAATCAAGTAACCCAAACTGTCTAAATATTCAAATAGAAGAAACAAAAATAAAGGTATGAGTTTGAAGGAATGTATTGAAACAAATCTGCAAAGAAAGAAACTTAAGAGCCAAATCTCTAACACAAATGACCACTGCAATTTGAAGCTCTACAATGACATGGATGCTCATTTGCTTCTATGTCCATAGTCCCGAGTGATCTCTTCTCCTGCAGCTATCTGTTTTTTCACACACATACCAAAAATATCCATAAGGTTCAACACTTAGAAAAACTTCTTTCAAACTAAAGAGAACAAGATAGATAATTATCTTATAAATCATTACATCAATACTGGCGTATAACCCAATATGAGTGAGTGGAGACTCCATGCTTTCCACAATAACTTGGCGAGTAACTAGATTTGGCGAGCAGCTATAGAAGCATAAGATTGAAATCATAAGTCGTTTAGTATTATAACGGCAAGTTGTTTCTTGTAGATATAAGACTCACCTATGAGTGATGAATCTAGAGATGTTTCCATGAGTTGTAGCATCAATAGCATAATCTGGCTCTCCTCCAATGAACCTACCAATGTCATTGATGCTTGCATCAATGTCAAGTATGTAGCTGCGGCCTTCTTTACCATACCTAATCAAATCAACAACAAGATTAAGTTCTGCGCGCTAAAACCGGTGGGCATTTAGATTCCCGTTTGGGTTTGGCTCATATCCATTCTCGGGTTTAGGATTCATGTTTAGAAAATCTATTCATGTTATTTTATTTTTCGGGTATAGTTCAGTTCATATTCTACTAGATTTGGAGGGGGGACACTGAAATACTCTCGAATTCTTTCAGATTTGGTTCAGGCTCGGGTATTTTCTACATGTAATACTTAAAAAAAATACTCAAAATACTAATAAACTCGAAATTTTAAACTATATTCGTTAGAAATATCATGGAAAATACAAAACAATAAACCTAAAATTGAGAATACACTTTAAATATATTAAATACTTTAAATGTAATATTATATATTTTAAAATATGTTAAACATTTTAAAATAATAATAAATATGGAATATTAAAGTTCATATTTTTTTGGTACTATTTCGGATCTTGGGTTCGGTTTAGATTTTATTCGAATCCTAAATACCTCACATCCAAGATCCCTTCAGATATTTTTGTATTTTAATTTGTGTTGGTGTTGGTATTTTTCGGGTCGAAATCGAAATTTTTACCCTAAACCCTACCCAAAACCAAGAAAAAGAAGAAGATAAACAGTTATGTACTTGTTTCGCCTCTTGTTTGCTTCTTGATGACCAAGAACCTCTCCAATGTATTCACAAACAAAAGTTCCACGCAGCATATTTTCACAAGCTCTTAATCCCCATCCCTATGGATCAAAATCAGTCATTAATATCGGAATTGAAGCAAAGCCATGACTACAAAATGATGAGTACCTTGTTTTTAGTTCGAAAAACTTCTAGTTTCACTCGAATCCCTTTCTGCAAAACCCGATTCGGACATGCTCTTGGGCAACCACATAGCTCATTGCATTCATAAACAGGATAACCCTCCTGCAACATTTTTAGATGTTTTCACAACAATCACAAAGAGTCAGCTTGAGAATTTTAACAGAACCGATTCAACCTAATCAGACCGTATTGGTTTCCTCGATTTCCAGTTCGAAATCAGGTTGGGTAGAAAACCGATCGGCAAAATTTTATATTGGTTGTGTTCATGGGTCAGTTTGACGAATCAATAGGTTAACCGAATTTAGTTTTTGTTTTTAAAATTTATACCAAAGCTAACAAAAAACCGGATTCAAGTTTTTCTTAAAATTGATATTCAAACAGAACTGTGAATTAAATCGACCCAAACAAAAAAAATTTCTTAAAGTTTAACAATATACCAGAACCAAATAATATAAGAAAACCAAACCTTTTGTTTGGTTAATTTTGGTAACCTTAACCAGTAATAAAAAGCACCTCCAACCCCAAAAATAAGTGGGGTTCTTAAGCAAAAAATATTAATAAAAAATTGTCCCAAGATATTTGGGTATTCATCAATGGTAAGTTCTTAGGTAAATAATACTTTTCAATTTTTTAATATTATTTTTGATTAATAACCCCATATAAGAAACTTTTGAAGGGGTTCTTAACCAAAAATAATATTAAAAATTTGAAAAGTATTATTTAATTCCTAAGAACCCCTACTAAGAACTCCCCGTTGTACATGACCTTAAAGAGTTTAGAACTTTAAGAAGAGTATCTTAAGTATAATATTAATAAAATATTGGTTTAATATTTTTTTAATCTCTAGATACTCAATTAGTAGTTTCTAGGGTTGGAGATGGTCTAACAACCTAACTTAAATAGATATACCCGAATTTGCAAGACATGAGATGGAAAAACACGTTTTAAAGGAGCAACGCAATCTAAACTACCACAAAATATATTCCACAGAAAAAGTATAACTAAAAATTACCAAAACCGGCTTGAACTAAAATATAATAAAATTTCATAAAACGAAACCAAAATTGATATATGAACTTAACTAAATTTTTTATCACAAAACTTATTCAATATAGACAGTATAACTAAAAATTACCTCCAAGATGATCCTTTCTTTGTCATCATATGGGAAGCTATGCATCATGGATCTTCCATATATGTCTCTAGCTTCCTCAAAATCATTACCAAAAAGGTAAACATGATCACAAGTCAGAGGCGAGCACACTGAACCGTGACAGCCACACTTGAGTTGAAGGCTATGCATCTAAATCAACAGATTCTTTTTAGTCACAATCCTGTGTCAAAGATATAACAAGCTAAGAACAAGTAAGATTACCTCCTTTACAAGATACATTGACGTATTAAGCACGGGTTTTGTAACATAAGTAAAGCTTTCCCAAGGCTTCTCATACTCTGAATTCAGAAGATCTTCATCCACGACACAACATATTGGAACTGGTTCCTTACCAAAGCTTATGTCACTGCACAAAACTACAGTTTTTTTAAATGGTCTCTTACTGAAATGATGAGCATGACTCTCATCCACTTCTAACTCCTTATTAGAATGTTCTCCCATGTCCAAAACTATCACAGATCGATCATTCTCTTGTTGCGGAAGCAAGGGACGTAGAAGATTCTTGTCTTTTGAAGGCTTACATCCTTTAGAACATATGTATCCTTCTTGATCCCATTGCACTTGTACATCATTCTCACCGCAGAGTTTAGCTGCTCTGAGATATATCCCCTTAGACAACATCCCGAACTTAGCCTTTAAAGATCTTTCAAAGTTCAGCCTACAGCAAGCTGATCGAGCAGCAGTCAGGATATCGAGTTTATTAGGTCCAAGTTTTGCATTTCGAACCTTTGAGGATAAGACAGTTCCAAGACTTTCCTTGAGTTTATTCGGACCACGAGAGGGTACTGGGGTCACTCCCATATGTTCTGCCTGATGGTGACGTCCAAGGTCAGGTAACAACTTGAATGTCAGCCCACAGAAACTGCAAGCAAATTTCTGTGGGGAGCTTGTACTCTCTTCGTTTTGGCTCGCAACAACAATTTGTAACTCAGGTTCTTGAGAAGACTCTTGATTAATCAGTTCGCATTCAGATGGATGTAGAGCCTGCACATGTACCAGCAACTGTTCTTTATCTCCAAAATGGCTGCCACATGGAAGACACTGAAGAAGCATACACTTATCCACAAACTGCACGTGATGTCTCTCCTCAACATGAGTCTCCAAGATTCTTCTGTTTCCAAAAGTGTCTAAACAAATAGCACAAGCAAATCCACTAAACGATGATTTCTCTTCGTCTCTAGTTTCTTCTCCATTTGTGATGGCAAGTAGTTGATTAGGAGATTCTGACTCTGATGCACTTTCACTGAATCCCCATATCCTAGCTAATCTCTCCTTTTCATTGCATACTATCTTAAACAAGAAGTCTCCAACTCCAGCTTCTCTCGAAGCTTCTGATATCACTGATTCAATCTGTACATCCATTGGGACTGAGTTTCCTAAGGATAAGAGTCTTTTGAAAAGCTTGTAGAAAAGCTCACATGCTTGATGTAGAGTCAGTTTCTCCTCACGCGACGAACAACCCTTCAAGAGATCTAGAAAGACTTCTTTGGAAATGATTCGACTCATACGATTCGTTGCACACATGAGCCACTTAGGAAGGTGTTGTTTGCAGTATAACGAGTGTTTTCTTGAGAACTCATTGCAAGGAACATAGCTGTTTTCCGAGAAATAACCTATACATAAGTTATCATCTTGGCTAAGCATTTCAGTGAAGAAGCTCGTGTTTCCATTGGATGATGGAATCTCGGGTCTTCTAGAAAGCACTAAAGCTGGAGATTGAGTTGCTTCTAGGGTCTTAGGACGATGTTTCTTGCAGAACAAGGATCCAGGTAGAGATCTGTGCTTGCAATTGGTGCCAATTACAGTAACTCCTCCGCACAATGGTGTGTCAACCGCAAGAGAACTCTTTTTCTTTGCAGATTTGGTGGTGAAACGAGAAGGTGAATGCGTACAACATAAAACATCACCTTCACTAGCCCATCTCGCACATTGTCTCCCTCTAGATTTGATCAAAGCTTTGCATTGCTGACTCTTTCTTGCCGAACCAAATGGTTTCTTCATCACTTGTGGTTCAGACAATGCATTAGCCGCCTCTCTTGTTTCCATGAGCTGTGAAGCATCCCACAGGAGCAAACCATTATGTGGTGTACTTCGCATCACATTTGTGTTTTCAGTTGAAGTCAATCCTTGAGGAGAAGTATGAGACTCCATCTCTAACAATGCATTAGCCTCTCTTGTTTGTGAAGCATCCCACAGGACCAAACCATTCTCTGGTGTACTTAGCATCAATCCTTGAGGAGAAGTATGAGACTCCATCTTTGATGCATTTGATGTCTCTCCACGTCGACGAGTCTCATGTTTAGCTCTCTTACGGCTAGCTTGAACATCTGAGTTAAAGACTCTTTTACTACGATGAGAAAGTGAGAACCATTTCTTAATGTCATGCTTCCACGTTTTCCATTCAGACAACACCATTGGTTGTGTTGAAGAATCAGAAGTGGACTTGACTTCATTCCATTGTATAGAACTTTCAAACTCCTAAAAACACAACCAGATAAACAAGACTTCATTAAGACAAAATCTGTCTGAACAATATATGTTTAGGTTATTGAGTTATTACCTCATTCAGCAACTCGACAATCTCAGCATTAACTGCATCTTTACATTTTTGTACCCATGAAGGAAACGAGTTTTTAAGCCATATTGGATCAATGTATCTTTGCAAAATCATCTGAACAAAACATGACCCAAAGCCAAGACAATGATTAATTATAGTATATATCATTTGGACCAAAACTACTCAAAACTCAGAAGCAAAGATTAGCTTACAGTACGAAGCTCCACGAGCATGTTTCCAAGATCTTGATAACTTTTGCTTCGAGTAGCCTCCATTGCAAATTCTTTCCAGACTATTACATCTTTAGCTGATTCAACCACAACCTGCAACATTCAAAAAGCATTAATACTAGGGTGAGACAAATTACCCAGTTTTGGTAGACCCGAACCAACCTAAATTGAAGGTATATATTAAAATAAATGAAATAATCGAACGGTATTAAATTTCTATATAACTGAAGAACCGAAATCGAGCCGATCAAATTAGATAAATGTTTTTGATTTTTAATAGACATTTCATATATTTTCGGATATTTTTGGGTATTTTGGATATTTTAACAAACCAATCGGAAACCAAAAAAAATAGGGTAAAAGGCGGTTCCCATGTCCAATACTCATACCAAACCAAATCGACAAATACCTGATCCGAACCGCCCCAAAATGTTTTCGATTTCCATATGGGTCCTAAATACCGAATACCCAATACCCGAATTTCCCAACTTGGAACCGATCCGAGTACCCGATTGCCCCTACCAATAACCGAATACCCAATACCCAAAATTCCCAACCTAGAACCGATCTGAATACCCGAATGCCCAGAAAATACAATACTTCCTATACTTAGTTTCAGCTTATATTACCTCAAAGTTGAATTGATCAACTATATTGAACATCTCCAGAATAACCTTCCGCATAATATAGCCTCGAGCAACGGTTACATCTTTAACCTTGTTGACTCCGATTTTGTGTGACTCATATGCAATAGGCTCAGGTAACTCATTGATGGGTCGAACAAGTTTCATATCCGACCATGAGTAGTTCTTTGCATGAGGGAAAAAGATCACAAAATCAGTTTTTCTATCATGAGTTGGTTTCCCCCTCAAGGTCATCAATGGCCAATCTGCACGAGCACATTTGATTCCAGCCTGCCATTTCCCTCTCCACTATATAACAACAATATGTTCAATTCAAATTCAAGAACTTCAAAATCTTGAGATAAGAAAGGAGTTTGTGTTATTATACCTTCATCCACAAAGCTATAGGTTCATCTTGTTGCAGCCATTTGAGCTCAGAATGAGATGACTCATTATCACAAAGAGGTTTGGTTTCCAACATAACTACATCAGTAGTATGATTCTCTACGTTTTCATCTTCAGACCCAAACAAGTTCAACAACATGATTTCACTAGCTTTTGTCTTCTCAACATCCATCTGAAGGAGAAACTTAGACAATTGTTTTGTGAATTCGGACAAGATATAATCTCTAAAGACAAATTCTGGTTAAAGACAATTTCACTTCTTTAAACAACAGTATTAGGTATAAACAACACGGATTCTGGTTAAGAATATGAAATAAAAACAGAAAAATAACAAACACATAATCGATTTCAATTGTTTTCCTAACATATGAATCAATGTTTTGAAAGTTTACAGACCAACGAAAGCAATTAACTTAATCTCATGAAAAGTTGTTGAATCTTCAGAAATGGAAGTGATAGTGAACCGTTGACTAAAACCCTAAAATTCAACCAGAAGAAATCAGACAAAAATTGATGTTAACCCTAAAGACGTAAATTCATGTAATTAAGCCCTATATTGGATTTATAGAGATAGATCTAAAAATTACAGTGTTAAAATGCACAAACGAATCTTAAGTAAATATCGTATCTTTTAAGTGTATATATATAAGGTTCAGTGACAAATAAACTTTGTTAGGACACAACATAACTCATGGGTTAAAGCAATTAAATCGAAAATTTCAGACAATATCAGACTATTTAAAAAATTTCAGATACCAAAATTAAAAGTTGAGATGTATCATAATGGTTTAGGAGAAATCAAAATTTTTATGTGTTTTATACACCACATTCATTTGGATCGGCACTGGAAATAATCATGGCGGAATCAAAAGCTAGGTCACGAAAGAGGAACTAAAACCAAATAAACATGATGAAACCAAGAAAATGGTTATTAGTGAAAGAATTATATAAAGTGGAAACACATCAATCATGTATATAGATCTATGTGAAACAAGAGAGTATACGAAGCAATCTAAAGCAAATGTTGATTTACCCTTGAAGATTGGATTTGTGAAGTGTATACCTTTTTGTGACTTGTAGATGCAAATGATGTTGAATCTACAAATTTTGAGATTTATAATAAAAAAAAAACCTTTTCCTTCTGAATTATGAAGAGTTTTTGTAGATGGAGCGCATTGGTATATGTCCATATACCATAGTCAAAATATCGGAAAAGGCAAGATATTTTTTATAAGTTAGTGATAATCATTTTGTATCCAAAATGGAAAATACAAAATTTATATGCTAGGGATCATGACTATTGTGTTTGTGTGGTTTAGATTGATTTTAAAGATAAAAATTTGTATTGGAAAATGAAAGAAATCTGTACACGTAGTATGTATGCATGTAGATACCAGATTTCTAGTATAGAAAGAAGACCGAGAGTTAAATTGGGTTAGATTTCTTCTGGTTATGTTAGCTGTAAAAATAATTTTAAAAATTAATTGTATGTAAAAATGTTATATTATCAAGATTAAAAGTATAAAAGTTGACAAAAGGAGTAGAAAAGTGGAGCATATGCAAAATCACAATTTGTTGACAAAAAAATAACAATTTTGACAATCTCGAAAAAAATGTCTGTTTAGAATGTGAAAAAGTTTTATTTTATTTGGTTAGTCATGGGTATTCAAATATTCGGTTTGGTTTCAATTTGGTATATTCAATTTTGGTATGTTGGATATTTTCGGTTTGGTTTCGTATACTTAGAAGAAACGAAAATAACCAAAAAGTTTAGGCTTGGTTTTCGGTTATTCGGTTTGGTTCGGTTTAAACCGAAATATTTGGTTTTGATCCAAAATACCCAAATCAGTTCGGTTCGATTAAATTTCGATTCAATATTATGGATATATTTATTTTTTTCAAATATCCGTTCGGTTTTTGGTTCGGTAATAATCGATATCCATGAATAATGATAATCGGTTCGGTTTAGTTAATTTTTTTCCGGTTAGATCCATTCGGTTCGCTTTTTTCCCAGAACTATATTTGATTTCTTAAAATAATGTGTAGATTTCATTTCTCATCTTATAAATTTTTAAGGGAACAAAAGAACCAAACACAAAGCCGACACTCTTCTAAGGGAGAGCTGATTGACTTACACTGGTGACTCAAATTTTTAGACAAAAACCTCTAAGAAGAGGTATGCTATAGTTAGGCTAAAAAATTCTTACTTTTTTTCACCTTTTATTCCTGCTCAAAACCTATTTAAAGTTTGATTATCAAACACATGTTTTGATTTTACGAGATGATCGATGACGAACTTGCCTCCATCCCTCCTTCAACTGGCCATGCAAATCACCGTCATTATCAAGCAGAAAATTATGTTCTCGGGTTCGGCCGTAAAGATAGTCTTCTTCAGTTTTGGTTTGTCACTCGATAATTCAGACGACATATGACGGATGTGATAGTTGAGCTCTTTTCTTTGGTCAAATTTTATCTCACTAAATTTTTTCTAATTAAATTTTTTACCGAAACTTCTATCACATACTCTCCCCTCTATTTCTTCTCATCTCCTCGAGGACTGCTCCTGACCCTCCTCGGTTGTTTCTTTCTTTTCATTTGTTCTATCCTTTTCCCTCTTTGACATATTTTTCTTGTAGACGAAGTAAATTTTTTTTAAGTTGACAAATATTTTTTACATTTCAACCAAAAGAAATAACCAACTTGCATGTTATTCATATATGGCTACGTATCTTCTCTTATCTTGTAAACAATTTGTTAACATCATTAGACTTAAGAACAATGATCGACCATCTACATCTTCTTTTTGTATTTGTGTAAGTGTCGAAGCCTTTGACTTGCTCAAACAGTCAAGCATTACCACTACCACAGTCATACATATGAGAAGATTGTATTCTTTGAATCAACAACTTTCGCATCAATCTAGGGACTTTGTAACTTCAATTCTTTGTATTCTTCATGTAGAAACAACTACACTGTAAGCTTGTTAGAGCTCATTTGACTACAAAAAATCATTGATGGAATATTTGACTAGAAAATCATTGATGGAATATTTTACATCATCCTTTCCTCTAACTTATATACATCCTAAAAAGTCATTACCATTTGTTGAAGTTTGTTGCAAGGCCACACAGTTTAATTACAGCTTTTAATTAGTTACTCAGTTACTCATCAGCAAATGATCTGTGTGACATACATCAACAAAAAGATAAACAGAATTATATCTGTGTGCTTTGTTTTGAAGCTGACTGGGAAATCATTTGAAAAGTTTTTTATAAATCAACCTTTCCTAATAGAATAGGTAACAAATTTTCTCCTGTAACTAGGCTCGTCTTAAGTTTTTTCTACAAGAAAACAAGGCCTTTTCCAATGGCCATACCCGTCGGAAATCACCATTTTCGATGGGATATCAATGGTTTTTGTCCGTTGGTTACATGTCGTCGGAAATCTTCAACCCGTCGGAAACCGTCGGTATTTCCAATGGAAACCGACGGAAAGTTACTGTCGGAAATACCTGACTAGATATTGACGGACACAACCCATCGGTAAGTTGTTAATTTTCCGACGGTCTTTTGACGGGTATACTCGTCGGATATTTACAATATTCCGACGGGTCATTAGCGGTTACGGGCCGTCGGATAATATTATTTCCTACGGTATATTAACGGTTATTCCGTCGGAATTGAGCACATATTTCCGACGGGTGTTTAACGGCCGTGATCGTCAGAAAATTTAATTTCCGACGGCGTGTTAACGGAAATGGTCGTCGGATTATCTTAGTTTTCCGACAATATTCTGACGGGTTAAGCCGTCAGAACATTTAATAATTAATTTAAATTGATAAATAAATAATTTATTTAATTATTTATTATTAATTTATTAAAAAAATAAATAGAAAAATATGGAAAAGATTATATCAAAGAAAGCTCAATATTGAAAAAATAACCGAAATATGCAAACGAAAGATTCAAACAAAATATTCTAAAGAAATATTCAAACGAAACTAAAAAACAATCATAATGTTCGATCTAACATAATAAAAACTAAACTTCAGGCGGAGATGGTGGTCGTGATGGAGTACCTAGGTCGCTAGGTGGACGGTTATCTTGGAATTTGCCCTTTAGAAACGCCTTCAACTCGTTCACCTCCGCTTGTAGCGGCAAAATAGTCGTGGCATCGGTGTCCGATCTCGAGCTCGAAGCTCGTTCATATATGGATTAAACATATAATTAAGGTGTGTAATTACATGAAGGACGATCTGGTCAATCTCATCCCGAGGAAGCTCGTTCGACGAGGCAGCTGATCCATCTTCCGGGGAGAGTCGCGACACTGAGATAGACACTCCCCCTTATCCTGGGTCACCACCGCGACTAACTCCTGAGCCATTGGATCTTGAATCTCACTCATATGCTTGTTCTGATGAGCCTTACGGGTAACGGTGAGGAGATCATGTCTCTCACCGCTCTCGATAGTCTACATGTACAATTAACATTAATATGCGAAAAGGTTGAATATAAATAAAAAATGTAAAATAAAAATTCAAATCTTACCAAATCTCGAGCGAGGCGATCAACAGTCCTTGCACCCAAGTTGTGAGTGGCAATTCCTTTTCCTGTCCGGTTGCTCTTCCGGTTTCGTGAATTTTTTTCCGTCTGAGCCTTGGTGGATGGATGGTTCCAATGAACGATCAGGTCTGTGAATACCTTAGCGTTGACATTTTTGGGCGTATGATTGTCGAGCCATTTCTGCTTCCACTCGTTTACATGCTGACGATATGTGAGACGCGCCTGCTCGTGGAATTCACATCGGACCATTTCAGTAATGTCGCGGTTCCATGAAAAGTTTTGCTGAAAATATAATTTAAACGTGTTAGTTGAATTAAAACTTATTAATATAATTTAATGTTAAGTTTTGGAATTTACTGCAAAAGTACGGAACCACGTCTCCTTTGTCTCTTGAGGCATGTCCGCGTATGTGGGTAGCCTTCCTTGAGCATATGGTGTAGCATATCAAGAATGCACTTATTGATCCGGTGGTCTAAACGAAACCTGAGATCATTAGAGAATTAGATCGGTGACGATTTAGGATAAAGAAGTTAAAAAGTTATAGATAGTATTGGGAACTAACCAAGTGGTCCCCGGTTCATGATTCGGGGATAACATGATGCAATGCTCGTGGCCCGACATATCGAGGAGGTCCTCGATACACAAACGAAGTGCAACCTCAGGTACGGGCTGGGAAACTTTAGGTTGCGTTCCTATGTTCCCTACCGAATGAGACGAGATGCCACGACCACGACTCGAATAACCTCGACGTACAAGAGTAGACTTTGACATTAAAACTCATTATAAATTCATAAAATTTATAAAAAAAATTTGAAATTCATAAAACTCATAAAATTCAATTAAAATTCATTAAAACGAATTTAAATTCATAAAAATTGATTTAATTCATAAAATTCATTTAAATTCATTAAAATCATTTAAATTCATTAAAATTCGATTAAATTGATAAAGTTCATAAAATTAATCAAAATTTGTAAAATTAAATTAAAAATCATTAAAAATCATTAAAATCATTAAAAATCATTAAAATTCATTAAAAATTAATTAAGTTCATAAAATCCTTAAAATTTAATCAAATTCACTAAAAATTCATTAAAACTCAGTAAAATTCACAGACGTCATTAAAATTCATTTGAATACATAAAAAAAATAATCACAAAACTCATAAAATTTACTAAAAATTCATTAAAACCATAAAAACTTTTAAAAAAACCTAAAAATTCAAAACAATCAGAACAATTCATAACAATTCATAAAACCCAACAAAAAATGATTTTCATTCCCAAATTTATAAGTTTTCCAAAATTCACATTAGAAATGTCCAATTCCATTACTATTCGTCCTAAACTCGATACCCTTGTAGAACTAAATCCAACATAAATCTCTTAAATCTAACAATCCTAAAAATCTAACAATTATAATCGGTTTTAACTCATTGAAATAGGATGCTTACATGTTTTGTTGTAGGTTTCGTGGAGAATCGGCGGCGAATGGCAGCGAATCGCGGAGAAACGGCGGAGGAGAAAGCTTGAATCGTCGAAGAGAATTGCAGAAATGGTGATACGGCTCCCGTGTTGCACCCGTCGGTTACCCGTCGAAAATTTTTAGGGTTAGCCGCACAAAACATTTTGTTGCCCGCACAATATTTCGGGATCCGTCGGAAATCCGTTGGTTCCCCTTCAGAAATTTCCTACAAGTAACCAACGGGTGGGGTATTTTCGAAAAACGGTGGGTCGGAAATTCGTTGGTTACCCGTCGAAACTTTCTGACGGGGAACCAAAGAATTTACAACGGTAACTAGAAGTTGCCTCTATCCAAGGCTCCGAGCGGCGTTTGATCTGAGGGTAGCGAATGTAACAGACTTGGTCGACTTGGGATGCAAGCATAAACAGATCGTATTTGTATTGACCTCGACCTGAAAGCACAGCAGTAACACCAAACTGGTCTTCTCGAACACTGTGTCCAATAATCGGGTTGTACTAATCACAGTTGAATATAACGCTCTTCAACCCAAGCATTTCTGGGTACTGTATTTCTAGAATCTCGCGTAGCCCACCTAAATAGACCAAGTTGCCTGCTGTAGCAGATATACCATGATTCGCTGTGTATCTTGTCCGCCCTTTTTCGTAGATTTTGAAGCCATACCCACGAGTGCAGTACATCCTGTAATGGTCAGCAACATGTTTCAGACCATGAACGAACTCTATCAACCATTCTAGCACAGGGAGGTTCTCCTTTAATCTGTTTTGCACCTGAAAACCAAACTAGACAAGTAAGTTTATTATAATCTTGTAATCATATTATCTATATCATAAATGGGAAGGAACTTACAAAACCATACAACCAAGTTGCAAATCTGGATTCATGTATAATGGAAATTTCATCCTCGTTTCGCTAAAATTCAATTCGAAGTTGTGCCTTGTGGATCTTGAAAATTGTAAAACTTTTATAAGTATAATAAAAAAAATCAAAATATATAAGTTTTTTTTTTAACATATTTTATGTAAGAATTGTTTACCTCTTATATTCTTCGAGTTCGTTGCAATTCCTTATAATGTAGTCATGCAAATGATTGACTTCTTGATTCATAGACATCTTTGCTAGCTTCTTTGCCTTTGCACTAAGTCGGCCAATCTGAGCAAACAAATTCGGGACCGGTGCTATATAAATAGGACGTACTCCACCATCATCATTACGACCCAGTTGCCTGCGTGTTGCGGTAAGAGCTTTTCAAAACATAAAGGAAGAAGACGTTTTATTATCACGTGACAATTGTGACTCTTCATTCCCGAAAACTGTTCCTCTAACCTATCCACATAATTCTATAGGTTAGACGCTTAACCATCTGAGATTTTGACGCTCTTGCATATCCACCTGAAAAACTCATCTTTTGCTTCCTTACACAACCTAAAGCAAGGCACAACAGGCCTTTTTCCTTTCCCTTTCGACTCAAGTGCAGGACGCCAGCATATTTCCGCCAAATCTAATTTTGATTTCTTGTTGTATTTTGTTTTACCCTTGACGTTAAGAATCGTGTTCATGATGATGTCAAAGAAATTCTTCTCTATATGCATAACGTCTAAATTATGCCTTAGAATATGGTCCTATTAATATGACAAATCCCAAAAGATTCTTTGCTTGTGCCAGTTATGATGTTCTCCTTCGCCTGGTACGATTTCATGTCTGTTCCCACCACATTGCACAGTCTTATCAACCGAGAAATCTTTGAACTGATCTAACATTGTTTTTCTATCTAACTCTGGAGGTGGCCCGTATTATACTTTTTTACCTTTCGTAAAAAGAGTCGTGCTCAGTCTATAAAGATGGTCCTTTGGAAGAAAATACATATGGCAATCAAACCAGCTTGTCTCTCATTCGTTTTTCAGCTGAAACGCATCTGTTGAATCTTGACAATAAGGACATGCTAACTTCCCATGTGTGGTCCACCCTTATAACGTAGTGTATGCTGGAAAATCGCTAATTTTCCACATAAGTACTGCCCACATTATGAAATTGTGCTTCGTTGAAATATCAAACGTCTCGACACCGTCCTTCCACAACATTTGTAGCTCATATATCAGAGGTTGTAAGAACACATCAAGAGCTTTCTTCGGATGCTCTGGTCCGTGTACAAGAATGGTCAGGAACAAAAACTCTCGGTTCATGTATAACCCTGGAGGTAGATTATACGGTGTAAAAATTACAGACCATAACGTATACTGTCTCCCGTGGTTCCCAAACGAGCTAAAACCATTTGTGCTCAGACCTAGGTAGACGTTCCTTCTTTCATAAGTGAACCACGAATACTTTGTCTGAAAATGTTTCCACGCTTCTCTGTCAGACGGGTGAGCAAATTTTCCGTCATCTGTGTGTTTGACATGCCATCTCATAGCGGCTGTTGTACGCTTTGACTGATACAATCTCTTCAGTCGATCCTTTACGGGCAAAATACCACATCCTCTTGAATGGGATCAGAACTCTACCACCCGTTTCCTTGTACTGAGGATGACGACAAAACTTGCAAATCTTTCTTTCTGAATCGTGTTTCCAATACAACATACAGTTACGCTCACAAACATCGTCTGATACGACAATCATATCTCTTTCACAAGCTTGTGTACCTCGTAGAATGAAGATGGTGCCAGATTATCTCCAGGTAAAATCCGATGCCAGTATTCCGCAAACCCGTCGAAACTTATTCGTTCAAGTTATGGCCTGTCTTCATTGTCATAAAAAAGCTTCCCTCGAACATTGGTGACACGCCATCTTCACATCCTGAAAATAGAGGTTATTTATAAGCATCTAACATTTCGAAAAATTGTCGTGCGTCTAAATTAGGTTCCTCGATTCTATGCCCATCCTCCAAATACGTTGGTAATTGTTCTCGTCATACATCATTTACCATTTGCATTATTCCTACGGGTTCTACTTCCACTTGTGGTTCTTCTACTTCTACTCGTGTTACACCGACATCTTGACTACTGCTACCATAATTATACATCACTGACCCGTCTTCCCCCCATAAACCCATTGTTATATAAATGCTTCCAAACTTTTGCAACGTCTCCAGATCTACGATTCTTACAAGAAGGGCAAGGGCATATTAGTTTACCTGTAGCCAAAGCGTTTTCCTGGTTCAATGGAAGTGCCATAAACTCTTGAATTCCAGAAACGTACTCCGGTGTAAGTTCTTCGGTTCCCGAAATCTGATGTGGTATGTTCATCCACGAACGAAAACATTCACCATATGAAGACATTTTAAATTCTATTTTGAGAGGAGATGAATGTGTGAAGTTAATAATAGTATGGGAGATATGTATTTATAGGAAACATGAAGAACAATTCTGAGGGCTTTTCGATGGATTTTGAACCGTTGGTTAAACGTTCGAATTTCCGTCGGAAAAACTGTCGGAAATTTTTAACGGTCTATAGCCATCAGAAATCTGTCAGTATCCGTCATAAGATCCTAACGGATTTTCGACGGGCACTGATCTGTCGTTTAATCCCGTTGAAAAACAGCCGGAAACTCCCAACGTCTATAAACCGTCAGAATCCGTCATTTTCCCTTCGGAAATTCCTAAAGGGCTTCTGATGCGTTATAATCCATCGGAAATATCCGACGGAACCAACGAAAACCGACGGTTATGCTACATTTTCTAACCCTTCAATTATCTGTCATTATTTCGTCGGAAATTTCCGACGGATTAGAACCCGTCGAAAAAACCGTAGGAAATCGTAGTGTTTTCTTGTAGTCATTTATTTGTTCTAGCTTATATTAAATGGGTTTTATGGTATTATTTGGATATTCACTACAAGAAAATAAGGTATATCCCGTCATATATATATATATATATATATAGTTGGTGGCACTTCATCTAAAAGAATGACAACTATTTTTTCTGCGAGATTGTTGATTATTTCAACTTCGAGGGACCCATGGCACAAATCTCGAAAAACGCTATGATACCTCTAGTTGCTTCGTGAACATGTTAAGGTAAGAGCTCTTCAAAAAAAAGGAAAAAATCTTTGCAGTATGACATGAAGATTTTGACTCTTCAGTCCATAAAATTATTCTTCTCTACTATTCACACAATTCTTGCAATTAGAAGTGTAACCGTCAAAAGAAATTGATGTTATGGATTATTCAACCGAATAATTTTTTTCTTGCTTCCTTACAACCTAAAGTAAGGTACAAGTAATTTTCCTTTGTCTTTGAGATGAAATGTCGAATACGAGTATATGGCCATCAAGTCTAACCTTGAGTCCACATGCATGAGGTTGTCGAAGAAATTGTGTTCATGAGGTTGTCGAAGAAATTCTTCTCGACATGCATAACGTCCAAATTATGCTTCAGAAGATGGTCTTTCCAGTACGGCAAATCCCAAAATATGTTTTGCTTGTGCCAATTATGAAATTCGCATGTCCCCTCTACAAGTACATGCCCATTCCAACCACACTGCACAATATTAACAACCCCAAAATCTCTAAACTGATGCAACAATGTTTGCTTGTCTAACTCTGGAGGTGGCCCATCATAGACTTTTTTTTCTTCATGAACAAAGTGA
Organism: Biscutella laevigata subsp. laevigata; assembly: GCA_900406315.1. Taxonomy (NCBI): domain Eukaryota; kingdom Viridiplantae; phylum Streptophyta; class Magnoliopsida; order Brassicales; family Brassicaceae; genus Biscutella; species Biscutella laevigata. The sequence continues at coordinate 18,369 of OVAU01000463.1, forward strand.
TTTTGTTTTTGTAAGGATGGCCCATCGAAAAAAATCGCCTATTGCAATCAAACCAACTCGTCTTTGTCGGATTTCAGCTGAAACGCATATCTTGAGTATACAAACATGCTAAATTCCCATGTGTGGTCCATCCTGATAACATATCGTACGCAGAAAAATCGATGATCTTCCACATGAGTACCGCCCCTCATCACAAAATTATGTTTCGTAGAAACATCGTAAGCCTTGACACCATGTTCCTCTAACATTTGTAGCTTTTGTATCAGAGGTTGTAAGAACACATTAGGGCCTTCTTCGGATGATACGGTTGAAGTACCAAAAGCGTGAGGAACAAAAACTCTCGCTTCATGCACAACCCTGAAGGTATATTGTAGGGGTCACAATTACTGGCCAAAGAGAATATTGCTTCTCGTGCTTTTCGTAAGGATTAAAACCATATATGCTCATGCCAAGATATGCGTTCTTTCTTTCCAACACTCACATTAGATACGTTGTCTGAAATACTTTTACGCTTCTATGTCTGACAGGTGTGCAATATTTGCGTCGATTATGTGTTAAACATGTCATCTTATACCTGCAACAGTCTGCTTTTACTGATATAATCTCTTCATACGCCCATTAATGAAAAATACCACATTATCTTGAATTGGATATGAACTCTACCACTTGGTTCCTTGTACTAAGGATGACGACATAACTTGCAAGTTTTTATGTCATAATCTTGTCTCCAGAACAACTTATAATTACGCTCACAAACATTAATCATATGATATAGCAATCATAACCCCATGAAAAGCCTATGTACCCTGTAAAATGATGATGGTGCCAAATTATCTCGTGGTAGAATGCCTTTGAAGAATTCTGCAAAATTGTCGATAACTTCCTCACTCAAGTTATGGTATGTCTTTATTGTCATCTGAAAGCTTGTTGTTGACCATGGTGACACACCCTCTGCACATCCTACATATCACTACAAGAAAATAGCCGATTGGCGACTACGATTTGCGACTACGAGTGTGGTCGCAAAAATCTGCAACTAATTTGCGACTCCACACTCGTAGTCCTAAAAGGTCCCAAAAGTGCGACTGCATACGTGGAGTCGCAAATGTGCGACTACATTTGTGAAGGTAGTTGCACAAATCTGCGACTGATTTGCGACTAAAATATGAGTAATCTCCAACTCCAAACCCGTAGTCCCAAAAAGTCCCAAAAAATGCGACTCCATGTGCTGAGTCGCAAAATTAGTCTCAAAAGTGCGACTAATTTGCGACTACAAAATTAACAAAGTTTCAATGCAGTCTCACTTTTTCTTAGACTAATTTGCCACTCCAACATATTTGTGACTACTTTCCCATACCAACACAATTTTCTATAAAATATAGCGTGTGGTTGCAAAGTAGTCTCACTTTTTGTACTAATTTGCCACTGCAACACAATTTTCTCAAAAATATACGATGTGGTTGCAAAATAGTCTCACTTTTTTGGATCAATTTGACACACCAACACAATTTTCCCAAAAATATACGATGTGGTTGCAAAGTAGTCTCATTTTTTTGGGACTAATTTTCCACTCCATCACAATTTCTCAAAAATATAGAATGTGGTTGCAAAGTAGTCTCACTTTTGAGGACTAATTCCCACTCCAGCACTGTTTTCTCAAAAAATATATGATGTGGTTACAAAGTAGTCTCACTTTTTTGGGATTAATTTGCCACTCCAAAGCAATTTTCTCAAAAATATAGCATTTGGTTGCAAAGTATTCTTGATTTATTTGGTTTGCTTTGTTTTGATTCGGTTAAATAAAAAGTTCAATTCTCGAAATTTTAAAACTTATCGGTTTAGTTTTGTTCGGATTATTTGGGATTTATTTATATAAATATGTTAAATGTTATATGAAATATATAAATATGTACGAGATATGATTAACTCGAAAAGAGAAGGTTTTCCTTTAAGTGTAATGCATATGTTGTAGTTATATAAGAGTAACAATAGATGATTCAATTTATTTTAAAAAATTAAGATTATTGAAGTTTTGTATTGGTTTTGTTAGTTGATATGATTTATATTGTATCTTAAGCGATTAAAATATATAAAGTGACTGGGAACTCTCTGTTTCTGGATGGCTAAACATCAACCA
>OVAU01000464.1:0-20466 GCA_900406315.1 Biscutella laevigata subsp. laevigata
TTTGAATAAAGATTTAACTTATTCAAATAAACTTCAAATAATAGTTTTGAATCTTTTTAATATATATTTCTCTGTTTAAAAATTTAAATGTATATATTCCCAAATTTTCTTATAATATTTTATTTAGAAATCCTCTCATATATTNCTAATATTTTTTTTTCAAAATGTCAATCGAATTATTATATATAAGAAAAAATATTTAAAAATAATCTTAAAATTATATTTATTAAGTAAAAATAAAATTTTGCTAATAACAATAAAATCTGGGCATGACCCGGGTCTTCATCTAGTACATTATTAAAATATTATTAGAATTGACATTAATTTTAAAAATGAAATTTTTAGTTAGAATATATAGCCTAAAACTGTGGGATTTACAACTTATGTGTGCTTATAATATTTTTTTAAGAATATTTATTAGTTTCTAAATATTAAATTATTAACCATGTTTTTAAAAATTGTGATACATACACGTGATATATGTTATTGATTAGAAATAATATGAATGTTAATATAGCAAAAGATTATCTATTTCTTATAGGAAGTGGTTCAATATGATTTTTTTAAGTAGATAAATCATATTTGCTTAATACAATTAAATTCTTTATCGCCAAAACATTCAAAATTTAATTTATTAATATGTTAATTTTCATTTTCCTATTACTTTTTAATTGCATGACCAAAATACAAGACTCAACAAATCTGGTATCTAGTAAGCAAGTTTTAGAGATGATTGTAAGAGAAAAATGCAAACATGAAAAAGATCGAAATAGATCTATAAAATTTGAATTAAGTTTCTCTCTGTTCCACTATTTAGTGGTGTCAATAAGTACGCTTTCCTACCATCTAACGCTTCTAGTCACCTTATGTTATAAGCTATCTTCTTTAAAAACATGCTCACTAAGATAATATTAGCCAATTGTTATTTACTCTTGCAAAAAACAAATAATCTTCTTTCTTCTTTCATATTCCCTTGCAAAATGATTTTGAATCTGAATTTGAGTTGTTATCTTATGATGGACTAGATTATTTCCAATATCAATAGTTGATTGATACTCATTCTTGAATAATAAATCGCGAATTTACACATAGTCTTTTAAGTCAAATCGATTGATTTGTTATAGCACATAATGTTCCACTTATGTTGTAAATTGTTTAATAGTGTCTTGCTTGCTTGTTTGCCATGAGAAAGCTATAGAGAGAATGTTGAATAATAACCAACTATAGACTTTAAGTCTTCTCTACAACCTCCATTATAGTTATCTGAAACAATTTTGTCTCTTCAACTGTAGAGAAAATTAATCAAATCTCAATTGTTCATTTGATGTATCTTAGAACCCTCTCTGCTTCCGTGAAATACTTAGCTTTAAGTTCTTTTAGATATCTGGACAAACATGATACAACATACATAAAATGTGGTTGAATTGCAGTTAAGTATAGCAAGTCTCCCACTAAGATTTTATGGAGGTGCCAATGAAGTTCTCATGGTTTTTATAATCTTTATTTAACAAATTCAAACCATAGAACTTTAAAAACAACATAATCTCTTCTTCTCATTAAACGATTTACATGTCTAAAGAGAAGTTAATAACCCCAAATCAGACATTTCAAACATAATCTCTACCATATTTTCATCATCTCCAGTCAAGATGATATCATCAACATAAATGCAAACCACCTTCAAGTTTCCTCTATTTTCCTTCATGTATAGTGCATGACCATCACCGCTCTTTTTGTTTTTTTTTTCTAGAAAACTCGTCAATTTTTTTTTGTACAAAGCTCTTGGGGGCATGTTTCATTCTATAAAGATTTTTGTGCAATCGAAATACATGATTCTCCGTCCTTTCATCTTCAAATTTAACCGGTTGTTCAAATATCCTTATCAAGCTCTCCATTCAGAAATGGAGACTTTACATCGAGTTGAAACGATTCCCAGCTTCTTTGAGCTACAACAAAAAGAAGCAATTTGATTGTTTCATGCCTGGAGACGTGAAAATATCTCCAAGTAGTCAAGTCCATGTGTTGTGTGAAGCACTTATCTATTAGCCTTGTTTTATGCTTCCCAATGTTCCCTTATACATTTTTAGTATGAAATTTTCTTTCACTTTGAATACATTATTTTCAGTCAATTTCTCAATGTTTGGTTATTCTCAATCATGTGGATTTCTTTTTTTATGGCTTCTTTCCAATCACAAATTTTTACATCTTCTTCAAAGATTGATGATTCTTCAAATCCCATGAAACAAGTTTCACAAATTTCTACAAATTCAACATCAACATGTGGAATATCGAGCAAAATATCAGGCATTAATAATATTTTTATGTTCGACCAACGTGAACTACTTCTTTGGGTACTTATGAGTCGTCAATTTCAAGATTGAACGGGAAAAGTTCAATGGTTCTCCCATTGTACCAATTTGCAATTGAACTAGTCATCGACTCTTAGTTCACCTTGTTTGCAATATGGTTTAGATGAAAAACTAGTTGCTTGACCATTTCCTTTTTATTCCAATCTCATTGTTTATCTTCTTTACAGATAAAGTATATAGGTTCATTGATTTTTTGTCTTCTTTCAACAAGTATACTCGATATCACTTTTCTGAGAATTGTATCCAAAGAATACAACTTTCTTGGAATTGCCGTCCCACTTCTTCTCGTTCTCATCAATTATGTGAACATAAGACATATCACCAAAAATATTTAAATGATTCAGTGATGTTTTTTTTTTCTATTCTAAGCTTTAAGAGGCGTCTTCTCCTTCAAATGTTTGGCTGGTACTCCATTGTGAACATAAGTTCATGTGGGTACATCTTCTCTCTAAAATCACGGAGGTACATTATTGGCTTTGATTATAGCTCTAACCATTTCAACTAAGGTGTGATTTCCCCTTTCTGAAACCCCATTTTGTTGTTGAGAGTATGTTGTAGTGAGATGTCTCTCAATCCCTTAATCACTAAAAAAGTTGTGAATTTCTCCTGAAAGATACATTGTACCTTTGTATGTCATCAACATCTTTATCTTGCAGCTAGTTTGGATCTCAAAAAGGTTACTGAATTTGTAAAGGTGTGAAACACTTCAAACTTGGCCTTTAAGAATTGAACATATATCATTCTATATGCATCATCATTAAAGGTAAGGAAATACTTACTGCCAATGAATGAGTAACTTTGCATTGGTCCACACAAGTCACTCTGAATCAGCTCAAGCTTTTCCTTTGCTCTTTAATATGATCTCTTGGAATGAATAGCGGTTGTGCTTGCTTATGATGAAACTTTCAAAATTTTATTTGTTCACTCGAACTTAGGTAGCCTCCCCCCCACCCCCCCAACATCATATTTGTTTATTGCACTGTTTCGAGTTTGAGTATACTGTATAGCCTAGCATGTGATGTCAGAATTCATCCATATCATTATTTGAAACCATTATATTCTCTTCTCCAACATACCATTTGATCATAAATCTCTTATTTACCATTGCTACTTCAGCAATCTTCCTTCCAGTTTGATCGAGGATGCTTCAACTATATTATTTGACGTCACTGACTTGATATACATTGCTATCATTTGCAAAACACTGAGCAAGTTCTTGTAAAGTTCAGGCACCAAAAAGGCATTTCAAGGGAATCTTATGCTCGTCTTTGTTAAGACTTCGATGTCGCCGTTTTTTATCATCATCACTCCATTTTCAACTTTTATGGGGATCTTGGTGAACAACTTCCATGTAATAGCATGTTACTTGTACATCCACTATCAATTAGCCACACATCCTCCCTAGGTAGCTCATATGCATCCTACATTTCAGTTGAATTAACATTTCTTTTTCATTCCTCATGTAACAAATATCTTTAATGTGGTTGTCTTTTTTGCAGTCACCACACCACCTTTTTTCCTTTCCTTTGTAGTTCGATTTCCATAAGTTTGCTCTGTAACATTTACTATTTTTCTTATAAATCAAATATAGAATCCGCCTACAACATTTTCTTCTTCATCATGGAAGAACTTTTTCTCATGAACTTCTAATGACCCAACATGTTCTGCATGGGTGATAGTTAGTCTCCTCCATTACAAATGACAAAGGAATATGACTTATTGGCATAAAGCCAAAATCGCACAAACAAATCAATGTTTGATCTTCCTTCTACTAAGACTTTCATTTGATTTGCTAAAACTTGAATCATTTCTGAATTTGGTTTCACTTTCCCATTCTTTCATTTCCATGTTTTTGAAATTTCTCCTCAAAGACTGCAATATAAAGCATCTTCACCTTATCATTTCTTCGATAAGAATTTTCAAGAAACTCATATGCTTGTCAGGTTATGGTTGCAAAGAAGATTTTGTAAAAAATAACATCAGTTACAGTATGTTGAATCACTTGCAGAGCTGATGCATCATTTGATTTGAGAGATGTTCATTCAACAATCTCCTTTGCATAGTCAGCTTTTGGCGTTTCGAACAGTCTCATGGATGGTTCATGAAAGTCTTCTTCAACAATGTAACACATATTTCTTTTCATAAGAGTGTTCTTTGTTCTTTTGTCCAAAACTTATAGAGTTGTCCATCAAAGACAACTACATCTTTAGAGGATTGCAAGTTCAACTTCTTCTTTCTTCTACTTCTTGTTTTTGCTTTTGTTCGTTTTGTTCTTGTTTTATCGGTTGATATGTCATTCTTTAGTTTTGTTCGGTGAAGCTTCAAGGATTTCTTAGAGCTTTGATACCATGTTGGAAGTTTTCATCTCAATGCAAGTTTGTTTCATTTATTCTCTTCTTATTTTTTTTATTGTATACTAGGTTATGAAAAAACATAAAAAAATGCAGAGAACAATGGAAGAAGGTAACGTGAGAGTGATGAAAAGAGAACTTGAAATAATTTAAATTTTTTCTTAAACAACTTTAACTTAATACTTATATTGTATTTTAAGCTCAAAATAACAACTTTAACTAGGTATAATTAGTACTAGATGGTACTTGGCAAGGAAAATATTCTTTACAAAAAATACTTTTCCAACCACACCTAACAACTTTTTATCAACTTCTTTTCTAATTTAGTTTCTTAATTAGATTTGTTGAAAAATTGACACTTATTAACATCTCCATTTATATGCAAGATTTTGATATTAGCCCACAACTTTTCACATTGATACTATCAAGAAATGTTTAGGACGATTTGTGATAAATGGAATTTTCAAAGACACTTTAGTGTGGAGGTTGTTCTGTTTTCTTGGAGTTGAGTGACAAGACACATAAATATCATTTGAACAATGTTTGGCCATTTCTATATAAACCACAATTTGATTGATATCTCTTAATTGAACAAATGTTAAATTGTTAATTAATCTGATTATTAAAAAACTTGTGATCTTGTGAATAAAGTAAAGGTGGATTTGGGATATTTATGTAGAAGTTCAGTATAACTTGAATGACTAGATCCAAGAGAAATGATCTAATAATATTTCTTCTTAATTCTATTTAAGCTACTTCAGTAATATAATAAATTGATTTTTAAGATAATATTTGCTTCTGAATATATTACCACACATATTACTATGAAATTGTAGAATAGCTTTGATTGGGTTGGTAATACTCAAGCATTCATGTAAGCATAACTTGAATGACGACATCTGTGTACACGCATATGAAGATTTTTTAATTGATTTGTGATGGAAAAATAATTTCTTATAACAAAAAAGTATATACATATATCTCTCACCACTATAAGAAATATATCTTTCCTTAGGGGCCAAAAACCGCTATAGTGACCTACCATGAAGATTTCCTTAAGCGCTCTCACATAACCCGTCATAGTAGGTTCAAGACTTTATATCGCGGTTTTTTTGTTTGCTATTATAAATGTTCTTACGATAGCTCGTTTTCTTGTGCAATTGTTTTATTTTTATAATAGCGTCTTATAATTGTTATTAAATGAATAATAATAACTTTGATATTTCATCTATATAGCATTTGATTTATATTATTATTGGGTTGTACATTTATCAGTTTGTTATATAAATATATCAAATGATTTGTGTCATTACTTTTTATAATTACCCGAAAATTAATAATTTAATAATTTTTAATTCGATTTTTTGTAATTATTATTTATTTTTGGAATATTTGTAATGAGAATATTAAAAAATAACCAATGCATTATATAAAAATCATAATTTGTTTTCATGTTTACAAAAATAGTACAAAATCATAAACATGATCTACACTTTCACTCTACAACCAATAACCTTTCACAATCATCCCTAACATATATACTACCATCATCATCATCATCATCATCATCATCATCATCATCATCTACTTCTTGTACATGCAATGGTGCACAACCTTAATCATCATCTGTCTCTAACTCATGATAACCTCTAGGTGGCGCTCTCATAACAACATACCAATTTGAAGTATTATCTTCCCTAGAGTAGAAAACTTGTTTCGCTTGAGTAGCAGAATGAATGGATCTTTCAAATATGATGTTTGGTTCATATGGAGGTTCACAAGAGTGAAACCATCTTCTTCCTACACACCACTCCCTTTGTTGGCCTAAATGCATCTAAAAAATGGTACCTTGAACATGTGGTAGTCAAGAAGTAAAATCTCCTTCATCACTCCAGAAAACGTAACCATATCAGCCACTTGTCTTGAATTTCGTGCACTCGATCTACACATGCTAAATGCTTCATAAGTTACTCCACTTTTTTGTCTTTCGATTAACCGAATTTGTATGAAATCTATTACCATTACAGATGAATCCTATATGTGCTAAAGCAACACATCTTGGTCCAAATGCCAACCACCTTATCTCCTTAGAATAAGCTTGTGTTGAGTCTGAATGAATCTGTTACTGGAAAATCAAGACAATCGAACAATCAAACAATTGAACAGAACAATACATAATCGAACAATCAAACAATAGACTAAGACTTTAACAAGAATATAATAATTTCGATATATAAGAGACTAAAAACACTAAAGATCAAGTACACAAGCAGAAAATCAAGACAGTTCAATATCATGAAAGATTTGACCAAGACAATTCAATATCATGAAAAAGACAATCAGATAACTCATCAACCACTGTGCAAACTGTTTAGTATGGTTCTTCCACAACAATGTTTCATCCCTAGCACATCTACCATCGTTAGTTTGTAATTCTTCATAATGCATCCTGATTTTACAATATACAACAGTTAGGGAAAATAATTTAAAATGTATATACAACATGGAACATAAATGGATAATCTCTTACTAAACATAAGGATCCATAGAAGTCATGTTCATTTACACATAGCGATGTGCATTGTCTCTATCTTTATACAAAAGGGTGACCCCTATACCCTTCTGCAGTGGTCTACCTTCAACCACCATTCCATCATCCTCAATATATTTATTCTGATTAAATGCTTCTTGAACTGGAACCGAATTTTAAAGGAACTCTAAAAAAATGCAATGCATTCTCCAAATAAATAACCCTCAACCATTCATCCTTCCAGTCTTGCATGATTCTTCACATAAGTCTTTAGTGTTTTCATGTACTTATAACTCAGACAAAAGATATGAATATTAGTCAAACAGATGAGGAGAAGATACATCGAAGGAAATGAGTACATCTTACCTTTCAAAGGGATACATCCATCGAAAATGTATTGGTCCTCCCAAACGTGCCTCTTTTGATAGATGTATTGGAAGGTGGAACATGATATCAAAAAGGATGGAGGAAAAAACCGCTCCAGTTGACACATTGTTTCCACAAATTCAATTTCCATTGATAAAAGTTTATCCGGGTCAATGATACGCTGACACAACCTGTTGAAGTGATTGCATAATCTGTTCATGGCATTCATAGGTCCTCTATGTAGCAAACCTCTTAATAAAGCTGGTAACCAGTTCTGCATTAGCACATGATGATCATGCGACTTCAAACTACCTATATTTGGAGGATTAAGCGAAACACTATTTACAATATTACCACAATAACCATAAAGGCCTTTGAAGTTTGATATCCTTTTGCAGAAAATGGTCTTCTCTGTCTTGGATAACCAATAAGTTGCTGGAGGTAAGTTCGTTTTCTTTCCCCTCACCTCTGTGTGCAAGTGATTTCTGATTCCAATATCTTCTAAGTCTTTTCTTGCTTTTAAACCATCTTTCAACTTAGAACTTTGCATCATGATAAACAATATAGCATCTGACACATTCTTTTCAACATGCATAACATCAATATTGTGACGAACCGACATATCCTAGCACGGGAAACAATAAAATGTTAGACATATTATAATAGTAAAAGAAGACAATATACTTTAATTGATTTACTTTAACTTCCAGGAAGGCAGTTCAAAGAATATTGACCTCTTCTTCCACCGCCATATGTCATTTGATTCTTCCACCTCTTCTTCTTGTACCATCTCATCATCCACCAAATCAGTTCTTTTCTTTTACTTTCTCTCTGTAGAGGTTTTCAAAAATCGTTCTTAAACGCTTTCAATGTATCCTATATTTCATCACCAGTTTGTATCCTATTGACATTCTCATTCTCTATAGTGTTGTCAAACCAAGCTTTTTTATATCTGTAAGGATGACTAGGCGGTAGTCTCCTCCCATTTCCCATATATATATACTTACGACTAAACTTAAACCACCTTAATGTATATCCTTTCCACATACATTGCAAGCTTGTTTCCCCTTCACTTTACATCCAGACAATGTCACTAAGGCTGGATAGTCACTGATACTCCAAAGCAACAAGGCTCTAAGTGTGAAAGTCTCCTTAGCAAATGAGTCATACACTTCAATACCCTCAACCCACAAATAAAGTGGTAAACATCTATGTTATTACTAGGAGTGGTTGGACTAGGGATAAATAAAGTCAACATAATGTTCTCAGCCTTCATACACATTGTTGGAGGCGTGTTATAGTTCACTAACAACACTGGCCATGTGCTGTAGTTGGTGTTTTGAATGGGGAAATGATTCATCCCATTGGTAGAAATTCCAAATCTAAGATTCCTTGGTTCTGCATCAAAATCTGGCAATTTATCATTCACTTGTGCCCAATATATAGAATCAACATGATGTCCCATTTTACCATCATTAGTTGCATTGGTAAAATGCCAACGCAAGTCTTCAGCCATCTTTTTAAACCTGAACATCCTCCTAAATCTGTCCTTGATTGGAAAATATCTAAGTATCTTTGCTGGAATCTGTACCTTAAGCTCATTATTGTATTTATCATTTTCTCATCTCGAAACTTTGCATCTTGGACAACTTTCGGGCTTTTCAAACTCCTTCTTATAGAGTATGCAATCATTCTTGCAAGCATGGATATTGTCATAACCGAAACCAAATATCTTCAGAAACTTTTTAATTGCATATGTACTCTTTGTAAGGACAATATCATCGGGTAACATGTCATGAATCAGACTATTCCAACGATTAAAACTATTGACAATTCATTACACCATTTTATTGCTATATAATAATTAAATAAAATTAAAATATAAATTTTTTAATGGTTTATCCAAAAATAAAATGATACACCAACATTATATAAACAAATTCAATTATTATAAAATGTTATAGAAATTACTTTTCATTTCTAGAGGTGAGAGAGATAGTGAGAAGAATTAAGAGAGAAAGAATGAAGGATGATACAAAGATATTATGATTTTACTATGTGTAAATGAGAGATTAAAATTTCAATGTTTTGATATATTTAAGGCATGTCTGTTTTTATATCTGCATCCAACATTTGTATTCAACATCTAGATGTTGTATACAAATGTTGTTCATTTTTGCATTTGCATATAACATTTGGATATTGCATCAGGATTCTCCATCATATGTTGTTAATTTTTGTATCGTGGAAAAAGTGATTATGTGTTTTTTCGAAAAGTCATTTTTCTTGAAAACCCATGATTTCATGTTTTTCCGAAAAACTATGATTCCACATTTTTCCCCCGAAAACCCAAGATTTCTCATTTCTCCGAAAAACCACGAATCCTCGTTTTTCTGAAAAGTGTAAATCTATATTTTTCATGAAAAACAACAATTCCCATGAACAAAAAGAACTGTAAAATTTATTTTTCACATAAAATTGGAGGACTAATAAAAAAATCATTCTATTTTCAACAAAACTTTCAAAAAATTTGCAGAAAACAATACATCAATTTTTTAAAACCAAAAGATAATTATATGATGAATTGGATGTAGGTGTGAGTTTCCGATGAATACTTTAAAGATTTTGATAATCTATTAAAAACCGTTTGTTTCTGAAGAATTTTCGATGGAATTTTTAAAAATATTTAGAAACCTTGTAGAAAATACATAATTATATTCAAAATTATATATAGTTTATAAATAGAAAAAAATCTCGCATGATTTCTCTGTGATATATATGGGATTCTCAATATATTGTTGGTGTTCCTCATATTGAGGAAATCAATTTGGGTTTGGTTATGAAGAACCAAAAATGGGCATAATTTGTACTTATTGGGGGTAATTTATTGTTAATGTTGAGTGGGAGTATATAAGCCACTTTTAACATCAGTTTTTCGAGAGCAACAAGAAAGAGAGAAAAAGAAGAAGAAGAGTGATTTCGTCCAGCTTATTCAAGACAGGTTCGGATACTGAAGAGTGATCCGTTTGAGCTGAAATTTTGTGGGAAGCTTCGTGACTCGGTGCTCTTGATATCCAACGGTGGAATCTTTGTTCAAACGGTTGGTTTAAGAGAAATCTTGGTTTTATCAGAGATGTTCGTCTGCAGTTTTTCAGAGGGTGTTGTCTTGGTTGTTTGGGAAATCCAACGATTACTTCTTCTCCGTTTGAGCTGAAAATTGGCAGAGATATTGTTGACTCATTCATCTAGGATTTGTATGGTGGATCTTTGATTTGTTGGCCGAAATCTTAGTGAGATTGGAGTCGTTTGTTACTGCACTTTTCTAAGCTCTTGTATTGCTCTTTTATTGAGTTCTTGTGTTGATTGTGTTCTTTGGAACAAGGAGGACGTCGTTGTAACTTGTATTCATTTGATATAGTGGATTTTGGAGTGGACTACGGTCCCGTGGTTTTTACTCCTCTCGTTGAAGGCGTTTTCCATGTTAAAATTCGTTGTCTCATTTTCAGCTTTGTTTTGAAAATCTTGATTGCGTACCTTCACTCTCANTTTATTGAGTTCTTGTGTTGATTGTGTTCTTTGGAACAAGGAGGACGTCGTTGTAACTTGTATTCATTTGATATAGTGGATTTTGGAGTGGACTACGGTCCCGTGGTTTTTACTCCTCTCGTTGAAGGCGTTTTCCATGTTAAAATTCGTTGTCTCATTTTCAGCTTTGTTTTGAAAATCTTGATTGCGTACCTTCACTCTCATTTGGTCACGTACCTACACATTCACCGTTTTGGCTATGTACCCCTGTACTCACACAACTTGCATAAACCTGAGGTGGAAACTTTAGTCTGCTGTGCGTTTTATTCGTTGTATCCCCAACAAATTGGTATCAGAGCTCGAGGTTTGGGTTATTGGTTTGGTTTGTGTAAGAGATGTAAAACATGAGTAGAATGGTGAGCTTGAATGGTGCAAATTATCATGTATGGAAAGGCAAGATGGAAGCTCTGCTTTTTGTAAAGGAATTACATATTCCGGTTTTTCAGGAGTTGAAGCTTGAAGATAAAATGATGACCAATGGACTTTGCAACATCGACAAGTGTGTGGGTGTATAAGGCAACGGGTGGATGATAATGTGTTGCATCATATTGAAAATGAGACTAATGCTCGTTCTCTGTGGTTGAAGCTAGAGCAGTTGTTTGCTCGCAAGATAGGGAATAATAAGATGTACATGATGAAGAAGTTGCTTGAGTTGAGATATCAGGAGGGAACTCCAATGACGGATCACTTGAATGCATTTCACGAAATTCTCAACAAGCTGTCAGACATGAGTATCAAGTGTTATGAGGAGATTCATAGTCTTGGGCTTCTTGGTACATTACTAGATTCCTGGGAGTTGTTCAGAATGTCTCTTTGTAACTCCGTGTCGGAAGGTGTTATTTCGATGGACTTAGTGAAGAACAGTGTTTTAAATGAGGAGACTAGAAGCCAGTCAAATCCTAAACCTAGTCAAATCCTTAACTAGTCAAATCATAAATCCTCAAGGTCAGTTGTTTTGGTTACTGAGTCTAGGGGGAGAAGTTCATAAAGAGAGCCCAAGAGATATAAGAGCACAAACAGAAGCAAATCTAGTAAACCTGAAGAATTTGCTAATATTGAGTGTCACTATTGTCACAAGAAGGGGCACATGAAGAAGAATCGTTGGAAGTTGAAAAGTGACAACAAGCAAGGGAAGAAACCAGAAGATGGTGAAGATCGGGTCAATATCACCGACGATCAAGTTGTTATTCTTATTGAGGGTGATGTCATTAATGTCACAAGTCAAGACACCAGTTGGGTTGTTGATAGTGGAGCTACACTCCTGCTACATCGCAATGAGATTTGTTCACCACCTACACTTAAGGTAATTATGGTTCAGTGAAGATGGGTAATGATGGTGTGTCTTCGGTTGTTGGTATTGGTGATGTTTGATTGGTGACTAATCTTGGAACTAGACTTATGCTTAAGGATGTTAGGCATATTCCCGATGTTCGTTTGAACTTGATCTCCACAGGGTGACTTGATGATGATGGTTTCCATAGTTTATTCATAAGGGTAAATGGAAATTATCAAGGGGTTCTTTGGTTGTAGCCCGAGGTGATAAGTTTTCATCCTTCTATTGGATGCAAGCTGAGGTCTCCAAAGACATGGTTAATGCAGTAGATAATGATGATTATGGCATAAGCGACTTGGTCATATGAGTGAGAAAGGATTATATGTGTTGTCGAAGAAGGAATCTATTTTGAGTACATCCGGTTTGCAGTTGTAGAAGTGTGCGCATTGTTATGCAGGAAAACAACACATAGTTTCTTTCAAGTCTTCTATACCTTCCAGGAAACCCGAGGTACTTGATTTGGTACACTCATATGTGTGTGGTGCAATGAAGACAAAATATCTTGGTGGTGCATCATATTTTTTTACTTTCACTGATGATCATTCGATGAAGTTGTGGGTTTTCATGATGAAGACTAAGGATCAGGTTTTGGGATATTTCAAGCACTTTGTTGCTTTGGTTGAGAGACATACATTGATGTAATCCTAGGATGAACCCTGAAGCAAAGCCGGAGGAAACTGAAAGAACATGTGGAGATGAACGTTGGTGATGTTGAAACCGTGGGTATGGATTGATGGTAACGAGCTGAGGATGATAGTATGGTCGATGGAATGATGGTACAGATGCAGTTACTCTTGCAATCACCAGGATTGTAAGAGAACGAATTCGTTTGAGAACCTTGGCAAGATGAGAATTTGATCTCTTCTTAGAACTAGGGCACACGCGTTTTGCAGCTAATCTAATCTGATTATTCACTTAGGTCAAATCGACCTTAAGTAGAGAAGAGGAGATAAGAGTCTTGGGCTTAAGTGACTTAAGGCCCAGAATACAAAAGATAAAAAACCGAATTCGACCCAAAATAGATAGGGCATAATTAAATAAGTCCAAAGAAAGAAAGAAATAAAGAAAAGGAAAAGAATGTTGGGCAAAGGTTGGTGCCAACTATACTAGTCAAAGAGACTAGCAGAAACGTCCCCTACTTCTCCTACCAAGCGATCGACGTAGTGATGCTATCTGCCTCGTTAAAATCCTGCTGGAAGAGATCCAGGCTGCACCAGGGAAAGAGTACAGAGAACACCACTTTGATTTACTCAGTAATCAAAGTAGGGTCTTCGATCTTGAGTCTGGATAGGTGGTATGCATAATCTTCACCCCTCTCTGGATCAAGCTCGCCTAAAGTAATGAGAGCATGCGCCTCCTTGGCTAGTCCCTTGGCTCTTGATCGAGTGATTCTTCCTTCCAACTCAAGTTCGGCCTCTTGCTCAGCTACTTGCTCAGGTTCAGGTTCTGAGATGCTCAGATTCACATCATCCCCTCCCTCTTGAAAGGGATTTGTCCTCAAATATGAATGTGCAACAAAAGGGAGTAAGTCAGAAACATTGAACGCATCAAATATGTTATACTTCCCTTGCAGATCAAGTATGTATGTGTTGTTGTTGACTCTTTGAACAACTCTGAATGGTCCATCTACTCGTGGCATCAACTTGTTCTTCCTCTCAGCTGGAAATCGGTCCTTCCTTAGATGATTCCACACTAGGTCGCCTTCTTCAAAGATCAGCTCACGTCGGCCCTTGTTAGCATACTTCTCGTACTGTCTAGTCTTCTTCTCGATGTTCTCCTTAGCTTTCTCATGCATCTTGAGAACCTGTTCAGCCTTTTTCCTGCCATCAAAACTATACCTTTCTTTCAAGGGCAATGCAATCAAGTCCAAAGGAGAGCAGGGATTAAAACCATAAACTAATCCAAAGGAGAAAAGAGAGTAGAAGAATGCTTAGCGTGATTGTAAGCAAACTCAATGTGAGGTAGACATTCTTCCCAAGAATTCAGGTTACTTTTCACCATGGCTCGCAGCAAGGTAGAGAGAGACCGGTTTACTACTTCTGTTTGTCCATCAGTCTGATGATGACAAGTAGTAGAGAAGCTGAGCTTCGTTCCCAACTTTTCCCACAATGTGCGAGAAGTGACTCAAGAATTTCGTGTCTCGATCTGATACTATCACTTGAGGCATTTCATGCAACCTTACTACCTCTCTGAAGAAAAGATTAACTACACTTACAACATCATCTGTCTTATGACAAGCTATGAAGTGAGCCATCTTACTGAACTTGTCTACCACAACAAAAACAGAATCTCTACCATTCCTGGTTCGAGGTAAGCCCACAACGAAATCCATAGATATATTTGTCCAAGGATGAGAAGGATAGCAAGAGGAGTGTACAAACCGTTAGGCTGAACCTTACTCTTAGCCTGTTTGCAAACAACACACATTGCACAGACTTTCTCGACATCTTTCTTCATATTGGGCCAACAGAAGTGTCCTTGCAGGTCGAGTAGGGTCTTGTGTACACCGAAGTTTCCAGCCAGACCTCCTGCATAAGCTTCACAAAGCAGCACCTCTCTAATCTATCCTCCAGGAATGCATAATAGATTACAGAAGAACAAATACATATCCTGTCTATAAAACTTCTCAAAAGCAAACTTAGAGCACTTCTTATAAGTTTCAGCAAAGTCAGAATCAGATTCATACAAGTCCAAGATATGTTTAAACCCAATCAAACTCGATGTCAAGGTAGTGATAAGGGTACACCTGCGAGATAACGCATCTGCAACTACGTTATCCTTACCTTTCTTGTACTTGACGACACAAGGGAAGGTCTCTATGAACTCAATCCATCGAGCATGTCTCTTGTTGAGCTTTTGCTGTCCCTTGAGGTGCTTGAGTGATTCGTGGTCTGTATGTATTACGAACTCCTTTGGCCACAAGTAGTGCTGCTAAGTCTGCAACGCTCTCACCCGTGCTTATAGCTCCTTGTCATAGGTTGGATAGTTCAGAGTAGAACCACCCAACTTCTCACTGAAATATGTGACATGCTTCTTGTCTTGCATCAATACTGCTCCAATACCTACACCAGAAGCATCACACTCAATTTCAAATGTCTTAAGGAAATCAGGAAGTACCAAGAGAGGAGAATTGATAAGCTTCTCTCTTAAGGCTGAAAAGCCTGTTCTTGTGCTTCTCCCCATCTGAATCCCACACCCTTCTTGATGATCTCAGTAAGAGGTGCAGCAATGGTGCTGAAGTCCTGAACAAATTGCCTATAAAACCCAGCCAAGCCGTGAAAGTTGCGGACATCTCCTATAGACCTAGGACTCGACCACTCCTTGATTGCCTTGATCTTCTCTTCATCTACCTTAACTCCATCTGCACTTACTACAAAACTCAAGAAGATAACCTCATTAGTGCAGAAAGAACACTTACATAAGTTAGCATAAAGAGATTAAGAGCGAAGAACATCAAGAACTGATGTGATATGATCTAGATGTTCTTCCAAACCTTTACTGTAGACCAGAATGTCGTCAAAGTAGACAACGACGAATACGCCTATGAAGGGCCTGAGAACATGGTTCATGAGGCGCATGAATGTGATGGGCTCGTTGGTGAGACCGAATGACATGACTAGCCACTCATACAGCCCCGATTTTGTCTTGAAAGCTATCTTCCATTCATCCCCTTCCTTCATCCTAATATGATGATATCCATTCTTCAGATCGATCTTGGAGAAAATGGTTGATCCACACAACTCGTCGAGTATATCATCCAGTCTAGGAATCAGATGCGTGTACTTGACAGTGATGTTGTTGACTGCTCTGCAATCTACACACATCCTCCAGGACCCATCCTTCTTCGGCACAAGTAGCACTAGAACGGCGCACAGATTCATGCTCTTTCGAATGTGTCCCTTTTTCATTAGATCCTCTACTTGCTTCTGTAACTCCTTTGTTTCTACTGGGTTCGTTCTGTAGGCTGGTCGGTTTGGTAGTGCAGAACAAGGTACAAAGTCGATATGATGCTCTATCCCACAGATTGGTGGTAGTCGTTGCGGAGTATCATCCGAAAATACATCGCTATATTCCTGCAAAAGCTTAGATATACCACTAGGAAGCTCCTGTGAAGGGTTAATACTGACAAGGGACTCCTTGTACAAAAATAGCAAGATAGTATATGATTAAGAATGTATAAGCTTGGAGATCTCACTATAGTTGATCTAGAGGCTTTTTGATACAGCTTTACCCTTAGCTGCATCGTTCTGAAGCTTGTGATGAAGCTGATCCTGGTATACTTCACTTGGCGTTAGTGGGACGAGGGTGATCTTGCAGCCTATATGCTCGAATGAGTGCTTGTTGGTGAAGCCATCATGTACCACCTTACGATCAGATTGCCATGGCCTTCCTAGCAGAATATGACTCGATCCCATGGGCAAAACATCACACAAGACTTCTTCTTCATACTTCTCAATTGACAGCACCAACTTGACTTGTTGAGACACGGTTAATGCTCCACTCTCATTCAGACATTGCAGCTGATATGGTCTAGGATGAGGTATAGTCTTGAGCTGTAGCTTCTAAACTATGGTTTCACTTGCAGCGTTGGTACATCTACCTCCATCGTTGATGAGACTACACACCTTTCCCTTGACAAAGCAGCGAGTATGGAAGAGATTCTCACGTTGGCATTGCTCTTCAGGTTGTGTTTGAACACTGAGGGCACGCCTAGTGACTAATAGCTCGCCTACTGCTGCAATCTCTTCTGCTTCCTGATCTGATTTGAACTCTTCATCTTAGCTCTCTTGAGGAATGATTTCGCCTCCATCCTATAATAAGAATAGCTTCCTGTTAGGACAATCTCTTGAATAATGCCATATACCTTGGCACTTGAAGCAACGAGTGTTGCTCAGATTGTTGTTGCTCCTTAGCAGATTGGCTTCACTTCTGGGTTGGAATTCAGCCTTCACTTCTTCCTTGATAACTATTGATGTTGACTTGGTGTCCTTGGAGTAAGTAGGCTAGCTGAAGTCCCTTGGTTTCGTTCCACCAGTGGTGAAACTCGGACGTTCACGACATCTCTGAAGCTGAGTTTCAATCAATTAGGCCTTGTGCACCATCTTCTGAATGTCCTCGAAGCTATGTAGCTCCACCTGATCTTGTATGTCCCTGTTAAGACCACCAAGAAAACATGACATGATCATATCGTTACCCTCGTTTAGATCAGCTCGGATGAGGAGCACTTCGAGCTCTTGGTAGTAATCTCGGACGAATTTGGTTCCTTGAACCAGCTTTCTGAGCTTGACAAGGACCTCTCTTTGATAGTGTGCTGGTACAAACTTCCTCCTCATATGAATAACAAGCTGCTCCCAAGTGATAATTGGTCAAGCTCCACACCTATCCCTCGCAATACCTAGTTGGTCCCACCACAAAAGTACATAGTCATTAAACTCAGAAATGGCTATTTTAACCTTGTTGGGACTGTAGGTGTCTTGAACCAAGAAGTTCGACTCCATCTTCCTCTCCTAATCGAGGTACACTTCAGGATCGTTGGTTCCATGAAAGGCAGGAAACTTGATCTTGATGTGTCTGAGCTGTTGTCGAGCTGGATCAAAGTCTCGGCCTCTTTCCCTTCGGATCGTCCCTCTGCTATGATCCGAGTATCCCATGTCTTCATCTTCATCGGAAATATGATGCATATGCATTCGTTGTCTAGTCAGCACAGTCTCTCTAGATCGCTGTCGTGGTGCTTTAGGACGAGGTGCTCTCTAATCCTCTCGGTTAGAAGCTGGAGGAGATCTTTGTCGGTTAAAAACAGTTTCTCTTCCACCAATCTGGAGCTTATCATTGCCTCTTGGAGAAGGTTGACGCTTAGAAGGCTTCTTTGTTGGAGCAACAATGCCCTTTCCTCTAGCTAACCACATGGCTTCCGATGGGGTGGGAGTGTGTGAGCCGTCGCTGTCTATGGACTGAACATCATGTCTAGACAATCCCATCTGATGCTCCATCTTGCTCTGCAAGGCTTTGATCCTTGTAGTTGCTGCGTGAATTGAGAAGCAAGCGCTTGATTAGATTCTGTGAGCTTTTGTGTCATGTTCTGGTTGGATTCATTGATTTGCCGAGCCATTAGCTAGGTCATGGCTTCAAGAGCTTGAGCCGAGAGCTCCATAGCACCTGAAACAGACAACAAAACAGCAGATCAAAGAGTCCAAAGAAATATGTAATAAATAAGGAAAGATCTAAGACAAAAGATTCTATCTAGATTTGATCTTATCTAACAAAGAAAATCGAAAAATAATATAAAAAAATAAAAGGAAAAAATTGGATCTTAGAACAAAAAGGAAAAGGAAATCGAATCCTAACAACCTAATGAAACACGAAACCCTAATCTAAAACCCTAGAACTCGCACAAACCCTATAGCAAAAACCCTTAACAAAACGATTACTTATCTAGCATGCAAAAACACAAAGACAAAAAACAAACCCTAAAGATCATGCAACTATCAACACAACACAAAATAACAAAAAACCAATCAGCAACCCTAAAATCGAATGAGAACAAAGAGATAGGGTTAGAGATGATTTTCTTATCATTTGGTTCAGAGTTGCCTCTGATACCACGTGATGTAATCCTATGATGAACACTGAAGCAAAGCTAGAGGAAACTGAAAGAACAAGTGGAGATGTACGTTGGTGATGATGAAACCGTGGGTATGTATTGATGGTAACGAGCTGAGGATGATAGTATGGTCGATGGAATGATGGAAAAATGCAGTTACTCTTGTAATCACCAGGATTGTAAGAGAACAGATTCGTTTGAGAACCTTGGCAAGATGAGAATTCGATCTCTTCTTAGAACTAGGGCACACGCGTTTTGCAGCTAATCAAATATGATTATTCACTTAGGTCAAATCGACCTTAAGTAGAGAAAAGGAGATAAGAGTCTTGGGTTTAAGTGACTTAAGGCCCATAATACAAAAGACTAAAATAAACAGAATTCGACCCAAAACAAATAGGGCCTAATTAAATAAGTCCAAAGAAAGAAAGAAAGAACAAAAAGGAAAAGAATGTTGGGCCAAGGTTGGCGCCAACTCTACTAGTCAAAGAGATTAGCAGAAACGTCCCCTACTTCTCCTACCAAGCAATCGACGTAGTGGTACTATCTGCCTCGTTAAAACCCTACTGGAAGAGATCCAGGCTGCACCATGGAAAGAGTACAGAGAACACAACTTTGATTTACTCAGTAATCAAAGTAGGGTCTTCGATCTTGAGTCTGGATAGGTGGTATGCATAATCTTCACCCCTCTCTGGATCAAGCTCGCCTAAAGTAATGAGAGCATGCGCCTCCTTGGCTAGTTCTTTGGCTCTTGATCGAGTGATTCTTCCTTCCAACTCAAGTTCGGCTTCTTGCTCAGCTACTTGCTCAGGTTCAGGTTCTGAACTGCTCAGATTCACATCATACATGAAAGAAACTAAAGTGTATCCATAGTGATAATGGTGGAGAATATTGTGGAACATTTGATGCTTATTGTAGAGATCATGGTATTAGGCATGAGAAGTCGCCACCCAAGACTCCAAAGTTGAATGGGTTGGCTGAGAGGATGAACATAACGATTGTCGAAAGAATTAGATGTTTGATTTCACAGTCAGACTTGAAGATGACTTTTTTGGCAGAGGCTTTGAGCACGGTTGTTTATGTGCTAAATTTATCACCAAGTGCTCCATTAGAGGGTGATATTTCAGAGAGAGTTTGAACCATTAAGGATGTTTCTTATGGTCATTTGAGGGTCTTTGGTTGCAAGGTATTTGTGCCCATTCCCAAAGATGAGAGGTCAAAGCTTGAGATGAAGTCGCGACAATGTGTGTTCATTGGTTATGGTCAAGATGAGTTTGTGTCCAAGTTTTATGATCATGTTGAGAAGAAGCTTATTAGAAGCAGAGATGTTGTGT
>OVAU01000465.1:0-20464 GCA_900406315.1 Biscutella laevigata subsp. laevigata
AAACACATTACCCCGCATATAATGCGGGTTGAATTTCTAGTCATATTTAATTCAAACAATTAATAGTTTTATAAAGCTGAAAGTTTTTTTTAAACGTTATATTTTTTTATGTTTTGAAAAATTTATGCTCATTTGGTGAATAATAGTCCACAAAGAGTAAACTTCGTGTTTTGAAATGTTATGTTGATTAATGGGTTTTTGTCCATGAAAATTGAGATATTTGATAAAAGAAAAAGAATTTTTGGGAACTATATTAAATTGGTAGATAATAGTCCATGGAAATTCAGAGATTTTATAAAAAAAGATAAGAATTTTGGGGAACTATGTCAATTTGGTGGATAATGGTCTTTCAAATTTAGATATTTTTAAAAATGCTAGAACCTTGTATTTTAGAAAATCATGTTGATTTAATAGGTTATAGTCCATGAAAATTGAGAGACTTTGGTTAAAAAACAAGAATTTTGGAAAGCTATGTTAATTTAGTGGACAATATAGTCCATGAAAATCTAGAAATTTTATAAAACAATAAAATTTTGTATTTTGAAAAATTATGTTGATTTAAAGGGGTATATAGTTCATGAAAAGTGAGATATTTTCTGAAAATTATGTTTATCTAGTGAATAATAATTCATAAAATTGATACATTTCGTAAAATCTATAATTTGGTAGTTGGAGAAACTAAAGTGATTTGAGGTATAATAGGCTACAAATAGTAATTTTTGTATGTAAAACGCTTTTTCGTATTAGTAATCTCTGTTTTTATTGTTTGGTCTTAGTGGAAAGGAGATGTACTATCATTTGGTTTGCTTAGTTTAAGCCTGTGGAAATTATTTGCAAACGAAGAACTAAAATTAAATTGAAGTAAGAGATACTGAATTGATTTGGAATCCACGAAAACATTTAACAAATCCTAAATTTAATTATCCGAAGAATTGAAATTAAATTGAGAACCGAAATCGAGAAATCAAATTGGGTATCCAAAATTTCAAAATATAGTCATATATTTAAAATTTTAGTTGTAGTTATACTTGATATAATAAAAACCTAAAGTTATAATTATAAAAAATGAAAATATTAGTTACTTTTATATCCAAAATAATCAAAAAATTGTTAAATTATTATTTTGCGTTTTTTATAGATATTTGTTTATTTTGGTTACTATTTAGTTTTTTCAGGTATAATAAGAACCAATCTAAACCAGATACATAAATATATCTCTTCTTTGATAGTTCTCGTTTATACTTTATACTATATGAAACTGATCCTAAACCGAAAGATATATGAATTGAACTGAATTGACTTTTAAAACATTTTTAAAAAGTTCTAAATTTTAAATATATGAAGAATCGAAAATCGAGAGGAAACCAACTTGGAACCAAACCGAATACCCTCACATCCATACCTAGGTGATTTTCATCATATTTTAGATTTTGTTAGACCGACACGCTTGGTTTATCCTATCCTTTGAGATGGCGCAAGTTCGATTGTTTGGTTGAAAAACGGCATGGTTTTGCCTTGTTGGAACCGTCACGTCAACGTCATGTGAAACATATTAATTTTGTTGGATACTTGAAATCTCCAAAATTTAATATAAACTGTGATTTTTCTACATCATCACGTGAGATGTTCTCGCCGATATGCGATTATTAAATAAATATGTTATCAAATTTTAGTATCCAAAGGAAGTTTGAATGTAATTGGAATAGAGAATGAATACAATTGGTATTTTACCGAAATAGAAACATATGTGAATGATATATATTTTTGGAATCAACAATTGCAAGAGCCAATACTTGTTTCCAATGTGATCGCGTTTTTGAAAACTCAACAATTTCCGGCATTTTAGCTTTCGTCCCTCCGTCGTCTCCGTCGTGAGGCTTTTGCCTCTCGACTTCTCACCTTCTTCTTTCTCCCTCCTCTTTCTTTCTGGACTTCTCATATGGCTTTATCTACAGGTGACCCTTCGTCATCATCTCGTCCTCCGGACCCCTCATCGTTGGAGATTCCACCGGATCTTCTAGCTGTTCTGTCTCCGGCTCGGGAACTCTCTCCTCCAGTCCCACACTCTGCTTTCCTGGGTCACTCTTCTCTGATACCACCTGTTGCTCCGTCTCCTTCTCAATCTCCACCATCTCAGGTTCATCAACCCAAATCTTACTCTGAAGTGACGAAATCGAAATCTCTGCGAAATCTTCACAAAATCTCATCTCCTTTGGTTTCTAAAGACAACATCCCTGTAGTTCAGGCTCCGGCTTCCATCTCTCTGGCTTCAGAGCAAGTCTGGAATGACCATTTGGTTGCGCATTTTCATGGTTCTCCTCCGAGCCCAGGGAAAATATTTGCAGATCTTAACCCCATCTGGGGAGTACACGGCAGAATCTCAATCAAGTATTATGCTCCACAATCTTATCTGATCTACATTCCCTCTGAAGCATCCAGAAATTGGGTACTAGAAGTTGGATTTTGGCACTCTGGAAATTGTGCTTTCACGGTTACTAAATGGTCTCCTAACAGAACTGATGCTCAGATGCGATTGGAATATGCTCCTCTTTGGGTAATTTTGCGCCATGTCCCAGCTCCTTTATTCACATTTGAAGGTATAAGCTCGATTGGATCTGCCATTGGTCATCCTCTATACACAGAAAGATCCAAGTTATCACCTAATAGATTGGGGCTTATAAAGATCAGAGTGGTTATGAAGTTGGATGGTGCTTTCCCTAAATTGATAAATGTCAAGGATAAATGGGGAAACTCTGTAACTGTTCAGGCAGAGTATCCACACATACCTCAGAGATGTCCAAAATGCGGTGAATTTGGTCATCTTCCCAACAGATGCTTCTCTCCTAAACCTCCTGCCACTGCCACAGTCTCAACAGATTCATTGGAAATTAACAATGACATTGTTCAGATCGTATCATTGGATGATCAAGAGTCTTCTAAAGTAGGTGATACACCTCATTCTCCATTAGTGAATACTTCCTCATCGCCAGCAACAAAACCAATGAGTAATACTTCGAAAGAAAATGATCTCTCGCCTCATTTACCAGCTTCATCTCAGTCTCCAGCATATGCCAATAAACCGGATTGCGTTACAACTTCAGATGTCTTACCTTCGGATGAAGAAGACCAGGGAGTATGCAGAGAGATAATCAAACCTCATTCTCCTATGGGATCTTCATTAAACAGAAAGGATCCTTCACCAACATCCTCTGCCATTCACCGTGAAGAGAATATGATTGCTATTGCACAAACTGTTCTGAGGCAGAGAGATAAGTTCGCTAAATCTTCAGGCTCTAAAGACAAGCTCATCTCACGAAGAAAAGCTCGTAAATTACTGAGGCAGCAAGTTTGCAGAGGCTTATTTGAGGAGGCTAACAGTAGAGTTTCATATGAGGAGGATTCTGTCTCTTTTATGGAGGTTTCATCTCCCATTTTTCCTTCGGTTATGGTTGGTAGTGGGCGTCATCGTCCTCTGTCCAACTAGGATTTCTCCTCCAGCTCGTTTTTTGGGTACTTTTTTGGATATTCCAATGATATTTGCATGGAATGTAAGGGGTTTGAATGCCCGTAATAAATGGCGTGCGGTTGCCAATTGGATAAAGTTAAATAAGGTAACTATTGGAAGTTTTTTAGAGACTCGCTCTAGTGAGCAAAAGTTGGGACAAATTTTGGAGTCTTGTGTCCCAAACTGGAACTTTCACGGTAACTACTCTTCTTCAGCTACAAATGGTCGTATAGTGGTGGTTTGGAGTTCTTCGATTTCTTTGTGGGTCTTCTCTAAATCAGATCAATGTATGGTGTGTGGAGTTCGGGTTTTAGATACGGGTCAGGAGTTCACAGTTGCTTTCATCTATGCTAGAAACACTCCAGCTGAAAGGAAACTGCTTTGGAATGAGCTGATTCTATTAACTGCAAATCCTCTTGTGGAAAAGGCTCCTTTGGTGGTTATGGGAGATTTTAACCAGGTGCTTTTATCCACAGAGAGGTATTCTTTATATCCTTTTACCACTTCCCATTCTGGCATATCAGACTTTCAGGATTGCATTGCCTCAGCTGCTTTAATCGACTTACCTATTAGAGGTTCTTTCTTCACTTGGTCAAATCGACAAGTAAACAATCCAATAGCCAGGAAATTGGACAGAGCGATGGTTAATGAGACTTGGCAAGACTTCTATCCGTTATCTTCGGCTGTTTTTGACGCTCCAGGCATCTCGGATCATTCTCCATGTATTGTCAGCTTTGGTTCTCCTCCGGCTCAGAGAAAAACTCCCTTCCGCTTCTTCAGCTTCTTTACTACACACCCAGATTATCCTACACTCTTGAAAGAAGCTTGGGAAGGCCCTTTTCCAGTCAATTCTCCCAAAGTTCTGTTAGCTATGAAGATGAAGGCAGCAAAGACAATGTGTAAAATGCTCAACAGATCGAGTTTCAACAACATTCAGAAAAGAGCCAGCGATGCATTTGAAACTCTCACCAGTTGTCAAAAGCGATTACTAGATTCTCCATCACAAGCTTTATTCGAGGCAGAGAGACTTGCTCTTCTAGAATGGAATCATTGGTCTTCGATTGAGGAAGCTTTCTATAGACAGAAGTCTCGAATCAAATGGTTAAAAGAAGGTGATGCAAACACCAAACTTTTTCATAAGTCAGTAAAGGCAAGCGTTGCTAGAAATGCCATCCACTACTTAAAAGATGAAGCTGGGATAAGGATTGCAGATATTGAGCAGATGAAAGATATGGTTATTGAGTATTATAAGAGACTGCTGGGAGAGGTTAATGTCTCGATCACTCCTTATCCAATATCTCAGTTAAGGGAGATAACAAATTTCCGATGTGATACGAGCTTAGCAGAAAGACTTTCTGCCATTCCCACTCCTCTTGAGATAAAAGAAGCTCTCTTCTCTCTGCCTAAGGATAAAACACCTGGAGCGGATGGTTTGTCTCCGGAATTTTTCACGAATGGTTGGGATGTAATTGCTGAAGATTTCACTGCTGGAGTTATGGATTTCTTTGTTTCCTCTAGAATGTTGAGATCGACTAACTCCACATTATTAGCTTTGATTCCTAAACGTGTAGGAGCAGACAAGCTTGCTGATTTCAGGCCTATATCGCTATGTAATACTGTCTACAAGGTCATTGCTCACATTATTTCTTCCAGATTAAGATGGTTCTTGTCAGATGCGGTTCAATACAATCAGGTCGGATTTGTCTCTGGTCGTCAACTTTGTGAGAATGTGTTATTAGCCTCCGAGCTTGTTACTGATTTTCAAAAGGAAGGCTCAACTACTCGAGGTTGTTTTCAGGTTGATCTTGCAAAGGCTTATGACAATCTCAACTGGACTTTTCTTTTGAATCTTCTTCGAGCAATTAACTTACCTGAAAGATTTATAGGTTGGATTAGTGAGTGTGTCACCACTACTTACTTCTCAATCTTACTAAATGGGGAGCTGGTCGGTTATTTTCCTGGTAAGAAAGGACTTCGCCAAGGAGATCCAATGTCAGCAGCTTTGTTTGTGCTTGCTATGGATATACTATCAAAACAACTTGATAATGGAGCTCGATCTCTTCTGTTTGGACCTCACCCGAAAGCTACTTCTCCACTAGTTACTCATATTAGCTTTGCAGATGATGTGCTTATCTTCTTCGATGGAAAAGAGGCCTCCTTAGCTGGAATAATGACTACTCTTCATGAGTTCTATTTACACTCGGGGCTTTATCTTAATCTAAACAAATCTCTCATCTTCCTAGATGGTAACAATCAGCAACTTCTGGATCATTTGGTTCGTCGGTTTGATATTCAGAAGGGTTCCTTACCTGTTAGATACTTGGGACTTCCTTTGATGCCTCACAGATTGCGTGAGATTGACTATCAACCGCTCATAGACAAAATTCGAACACGTCTGACTACTTGGCTGTTTCGAAATCTCTCCTTTGCAGGAAGACTTCAGCTGATTGAAGCTGTACTATATAGCTTGGTTAACTTTTGGGTCTCGGTTTTTCCATTGCCTAAGAAGTGTCTATTGCAGATTGAGCGTTTATTTTCATCCTTTTTATGGAAGGGTAAGGCTGATATATCTTCAGGTACTAAGGTTTCTTGGGACTCAGTTTGCACTCCCAAAGTCAGTGGTGGACTTGGTCTTAAACGCCTTCATTCTTGGAATCAGATCTTCACATTGAAGCTCATTTGGTTATTGTTTCATAAGAGTGGATCATTATGGGTGGCCTGGATCAAGCACAATCTAATGAGAAACAAGTCTTTCTGGGACATCACTAACTCATCTGATGGTTCTTGGATCTGGAAAAAAATGCTAAAACTAAGGACATTGGCTGCTAAGTTTCTGGTTTGTCAATTGGGAGATGGAAATTCAGCAAGTTTCTGGTTAGATAATTGGACAGGTTTGGGAGCTCTAATCAACTTATTAGGTCCGAATGGCCCAAGGGTTATTGGAATCCGAAGGTCTGCATCAGTTGCTCAAGCTTTTCTTGTCGAAGGTTGGCGTTCGACACATCGGAGGCATCCTCTTTGCCAATTGCTCAGAGCCTGTATTCCTTCGCTGCCCCAGCTTTCATCGACAGATCAAGATCAATACCTATGGAAATCATCTCCCACTTCAACTCCAGAAATCTTTTCCTCGTCCGCCACCTGGGACGCACTTCATCCGACTCCGGTGTCTGTTTGGTGGGAGAAGCTCGTGTGGTTCTCTCAAAGGATTCCAAAGCACGCATTTATGACCTGGCTGCTGTTCAGAAGAAGAATGATTACTAAGGATAAGATGATAACTTGGGGACTAGTTACGGATCCAATATGTCATCTTTGCTCCAGAGAAATCGAAAATATAGATCATCTCTTCTTCCAGTGCGACTTTGTAAAAGGGTTATGGAGGAAGATCTTTTGGCATCAATCCTTTACTTCCTTAATTCCTTCTGATATTATTATGACTGCTCAATGCTTCATCTCAGATTACTTAGACAAGTCTCTTAACATCATTTTAAAATTGCTATTTCAGATGATTGTCTATGAGGTATGGAAGGAAAGGAATACTCGGTTTCACTCAGGAGAAGCTAGGTCTATGGAGGTCATCACATCGGAAATCTCAGCTACTATGAGACGAAAGCTTCTATCTTTGGACAAGACTTCTACTCATACTACTTCCTCCACCTCTTTTCTTATGATTTGGTTTGGGCATTTTCAACAATAGGTTTCTCATTTTGTTCCTCTTGCTTTTTATGCCCTTACTTTCATCTCTGATTATCGTTCTGTTTTTCTCTCTGATTGTAACAACTTGTATGGTCTTTATTATTCTAATATATTTATTTTAAAAAAAAAAAAAAAAAAAAAAAAAAAAAAAAATATATATTTTTGGATGATTATGTTAGACAATTATTGTCATTGCTTTTTCAGCTTCTGTTATGTTGCCGTTTAAAAATAGAAACACATTTATTTTTGTCAATTATGGGTCTCATGAGTAGAGAAATAAGAGAGAAGAAAACAAAATCTAATTAAAAATAGCTTAACCATTAAGAATTCGGATAAAGAGATTACATGAGAGACAAATCTAAAATAGAACACAAGAATAGATCTATATCTAGTAATAATAACTAAAATCCTTGAGTAAATTATAAAACCCACTTAGAAAATAAGACTCTTGAATAATAAAAAATTTCTTGATTTTCTTTATAGAAGAACATGAGAGTTTGTTTTGTTAGAGAGCTTTGTTTTCTTGATGAAGAAGAAGAGCTTTCTTCCTAAAGCTTCCTTAGTTTCTCGTTTTCTCATGATGTTTTGATTCTCCATATAAAGCTTTATGTTGTACCGGTTATGCACATCATACTGTATGATTTCATCTACAAATTAAATTAAGAATGAGTTAATTTGAACAAATTGATATTCAGTTTTAGATTATATATACAATTGTTTTACTAATTTACCAATGAGATTAACAAGATCCGATACTTGGGGAACTACTACCATGAAAACTAGATAATCTGGAACTAGTGAACCATCTTTGATAACGTATCTAAAAAGAATAAGTATGTGGTAACCATTCAAAAAACACAACCGCGAAAGGAGATGTAGATATCATAGGGGAAATCTGATATAACGAAATCTTTATGTCCATCTAACCTGTGAAATAAGAATGAAATGTTATTCAGTTGAGATTTTGCAGAAAACAATAATTTATATTTTAGAAATGATGATTTATGATAAATAATAGTCCATAAAATTTGAAAGATTTAATTTTGAAATTTGAGAAATTATGTTGATTTGGTGGATAATAGTCTACAACAACTTATATATTTTGTAAAACACTATAATTTAATATTTTAAAAATTATGTTAATTTGATGGATAATTGCCCACAACAACAAAAAATTGATAGATTTTGTAAAACAATAAAATTTTGTAATGTGAAGAATTATGTTTATTTTGTAGAAAACTATAATTTTATATTATTTTTAAAATTTACTTATTTGATGGATAATAGTCTACAAAATTGAAACATTTTGAAAAATGCTATTTTTATATTTTGAAAAATCACATTGATTTGGTGGATAATAATCTATAAAAATTAAAAGATTGCAAAACAATAGAGTTTAATATTTTGAAAATTTAGGTTAATTTGGTGAATAATAACTCATAAAAACCAACAAAAATTGATCGATTCTGTAAAACAGTAAAACACAATTAATTCGAAATTATGTTTATTTAATAAATTATAGTTTATAAAATCTAATAGATTTTTAAAAAATTAGGTTGATTTGTGGTTAATAGTTCAAAAATAATCTTTTTAATAAAATATTAGAATTTAATATTTTTAAAATATGTCGATATTTTTTATGACGAGGATGACGATCATCGGTCGATATTAGCAATACTTTTGTTTTGTATTATCCTCTTCATTTGGAAACGGCGTGCAAATTCGATTGTTTTGTTCGAAACGACATGTTTTTGCCATCTTGGATCATTCTTAGCATCGTCATGTGAAAAACATTAATTTTGTTGGATACTCAGAAACCTAAAAATTTAATACAATGGTGAGTTTCTACGACATCGAGGGGGTACACATCACGTCACGTGAGATGTTTTCGCCGATTTGAGATTAAGAATGAAGAAAATGTTCACTTTTAGGATCAATTGGTTTTTACCTAAATAGAAACAAATGTGATTTAAATATTTTTTGGATGATTTTGTTAGACAAATGAATTTGTTAGTTAGAATGTTTTACTATTATTAAAAAAAAAATCAAAAGTAGGGATTGATGTTAAGATATCTTGGATTTGAGAAGGATCTATTCAACTTTCTTTCGGTTTTTTTTTGTATGAAGCTTAGAGAGCTTCTTGGTTATTTTTTGTGGTTCGTATTTGGTTCAAATTTAATTGGATTCGGTTCATATTCAAATATTCAAAAAATGTATTAAATATAAAAATTAAATATTTAAAATATATTAAAATTGAAAATAATAATAAATATTTAAAGTTTTCTAATAGATAAACACAAACGAAGAATAAAACATAATAACATCTAAAATATCAAAAAATTAAACACATTAAAAATATATCAAATATTTAAACATACTAATAAATAGTGAATATTTAAATTTAAATTTAGATATTTCGATTTGGTTCCGGTTCAATTATGATAGTAAAATGTATGATCCATTCAAGTTTTTTCTTGTTTAGATTCAATTTTTGGCCAACTTAACCAAAAAGAGAGAAATAAGATAGATTAAAAAAAGCTTTAATTAAAAGTAGATTAACAATTAACAAAAGAACTGATATAGAGATTACATGAAAGACAAAACTAAAAAAGAACACAAACATTAGAAGTATACCCAATAATAACTAATTATTAAACCCTTAGACTGTAAATTACAAAACCCACTTAGAAAATAAGACTCTTGAATAATCACAAATTTCTGGATTCTCAAGAGTCCTCAGATCTTGTTATTAACCAGTGAAAGAGAAGAAGAATAAGAAGGTTTTGTTTATGGAAGAACATGAGAGTGTTTTTTGGTCTGAAGCAGAGAAAAGAGAGCTTTGTTTTCTTGATGAAGCAGAAGAGCTTTCTTCCTTAATTTCTCATTTTCTCTTATGATATTTTGATTCTCTATGTAAAGCTTTATATTGTCCTTTTCTATCTCCTTTTCTTCCCGCCACATCTTTCTTCTCCTGAAAAAACAGAGCATTAACTCAGAACGTAATTATAACATTAGCATATCTTTAATATGTTTTCATAAGATTATAATATTTTATTCAAAAAAATTATGTCAATTGGTTGGTTAATAATCTCAAAAAACTAAATGATTTTTGAAAAAGATGAAATTTAATATTTAGAAAATTATGTTAATTTGATGGATAATTGTTTACAAAAACACATGGAAATTGATGAATATTATAAGGTCTAAAACATTTATAACTTAGAAAATTATGGTAGATTCGATGAATAATAATCTATAAAAACAAAAAAAAATTGATAAAAAATGAACCTGGAGAGACGAGGGATACGAACGTGGGTATGCGTTTTGAGGTATAGAACTAATCTTGTGGGTGTTTCTGATACTGGTAATGAAGAACTCAAACACATCTTGGAGCTTGAGCAAGAGAGAGAGAGATGTGAGAAGTGTTTGATAAAATGGGAAAGATATAGATGTGTTATATAGATGAAGGTTTGTTGTAAGTTTGTGTTTTGTTTATAGAGAGAGAGAGAGGTTTCTTTAGAAGGTAATGATGGCAAAAGAAGAATCATGATTACAAAGAGACAGAGAAAGGTGTAATGAGGGAGAAGATGAGGTTGAATTTTGAAGAACATGTATAACAAAAACAGTCTTTATCTCTCTCTCTCTATATATTTTATTGACTGATTTATTAGTTAAAATGTACTATTTAGAAGAATTTAGGATGTTTCCCTAAAAAGCTCACCGTTAAGTTGTACACATGACAAAAACAAATAATTCAATTTTAGGTTTAACTTATATAATATTGTTAATTGTCAACTTAAATCTAGGAGACAGACCCGACAGTTTTTTGTCAAATCTGCATGGCTAAACATTTGATACATCAACAAATAATATATTTTACATACAAGTATAAATTATTACCATATAATTTTATTATTACATTTTCCATTTAGTTTTGTACCATAAATAAATAAAGATATACAAGAGGATTTGTATAGTCTATGATATATTTGTTTTCATGATATCCACCTTAAGAATTTGCAATCGACCTAACATCAAATAGGGCTTTGTAACAAATATGATCGTGCAATCCGAAACTGATGCAGAAAGTATAGAGGTATTTTATATTCGGGTAAACAATGCGAGATCCGAAATAATACCCGAGACATATAAACCTAAAATTAAATATTCAATATTTATTGTTTAAAAATATTTTTTATATTTAATATTAACTTTTCAGACATTTAATTTATTTTTAATATTTTATTATCAATTTTCTGTAATTCGTCATATTTTTAATGAAAACAATTCAATTTTTTTGTTTAGAACTATTTCGGGTATTTTTTAATATTTTAGGTTGAAATACATGACATTGAACCAAACTCGGGAAGAATCAAATAGAACTTTTAAATATAAATCCAAAAACTAAAAATTCAAATGAATATGAACTAAACCCCAAATATCCTGTGTTCTAAGTAAAATTATTATAGTTTTTTTTCTTATAATTGAATAAGAATTGTGGTGAGGTTTATGAATCAATTTGGCAGATTTATTTGACTGCCAAAAAGGTCAAATCATGATTATTTAGGAGCCAAAGAAGTCAAAAAAGTTTTAAGAGAACGTCAAAAACCTCGATCTTCCTCACAAGTACAAGTGTTTCTCTAAACTTAAAACTTTTGTAATCATGAGTCATTGCCTTTAATATGACTAGTACCAAACCTAATCCTTTTCTCACTTAAAGAAAGATTACGTACCAAAGCCTCCAAAGTAGAGAGTGTAAAATCCAGAATTTTCAACTCGTTCAAGTCATATCTAATGATGGTTAAGTAATCATTCCGTTAAATACATGAGACTTCAATTCTATAAACATACATAGAAATACATATTATTATATGTAAATGTAAAAATAGTATAGTGGAAAAAGTCAAGGAGTATACTCAAGTAGGAGAAGAAGCAAAAGCCAAAGCACATTTAATTTTGGAAAACGAAACCACATATTTGGCTTCTTCTTCTTCTTCCCACAACAATCATCATACCCATTTGCCATAATAACCCCCTATTCCCCACTCGACCACGATGGATGATGGATTCATCATCATCATTTACATAATTGACTATTCTGGCCTATTTTCTCTTCAATGCTCTAAACCCAAATTCCACATGTATATATGCCCAATCCCCTTTCTTCTTCCTATAGCCCAATCAAATACTCCATATTCTCCAAACCTATATACTAAGTTACTAACTATCTTATATTTCTCTATAACACAGCAAAACGAAAGAACTTTAAAAAAAAAAACCCCAAAAACACTGGTGTGGAGAGGACCATATTATATGTTCTAAATCCTGCCTAGAGAGATTACGGGTTGCAACTCCCTAGTTAACCAAAAAAAAAAAAAAAAAATAGTTTCATTTGATACATGTGTATATACATAAAGCTAAACCTCATTCATCATTCAATAAAAATACCAAACTACTCATGACAAAAGAAAAAAAAAGAAAGGAAATAAAAAACTATATATATGAAGAAAAAAAGAAGAATAAATTGATGAGGGCAAGGACTAGGACCACTATAAACTCTACTCATTTCTTGTATTGATATTTCTATTGAAACCAAACTAAGTAATAAGAAGCATCAATGGAATTGGAGGAGATAGTCAACACCTAAATGAAAACCCCCATCCATGCTTTTCTCTTCTATTATCTATAGCCGTTCTTTGAGTATCCCATAGACAAAAAAAAAAAAGAACGGATCTTCTCATTTCTCAATCAAAATATTACCACTAAGAGATCATAACATGACAAGAAACTTACCAGATTTTCTAAGGAAAGTTCTGGAGATTGTTACTGCTTTTTATAATTGAAGAAATTGTTGTAAAAGGAGCTTCTCCTCTCACCATCAAAGCCTCTACTTTTTAGTTTCAGATTTTCCATTCATGATTCCTCTGACTTCTAACTCTTTTTGCTGTCTATTTTAGCCTCTCATCTCTAGCTTAGCCCCTCTCTCCTTTCTCCTTCATTCTTTCTTGCTATCATTGCATCACATTATGGATTAGACTTTTTCCTGAAGTAGACACCTAAAGCTTCAATTTCTTTTCAGTAACTTTGTTTCACATCTGCATCCACGTAAATTACAACCTTGCCATTTGCCCCTACGCTATACTTTCTGATTTTAGGAAGAGTAAAATCTTGCTAAACAGCTTTATCGTCTACGTCCATTGTATCGACCTGTTTCTGACCCCCCTCAGCTACTTGGCTTCCATCTTTATCGGGATCAGAGGAATGTAATCTGTTTTCCTCAGAACCCCCTGTGTCAGAGTCTGAGACAGGACTGTCTTTTTCCTTCCCATGATCATCATCTGTATCAGAACAACTCTCTGTCTCTGAGTCCGAACCATTACCAAGTTTTAATTTCTCCTGATCAGTGATTCCCATTGTCTCGTTAACGACTACATGCTCAGCATCATCCTTCCTTCCAGTGACCAGGACCTCGGGAACTGTCGGTTTAGTTTGGCTTTCACCCACCTGAGCAGCAGAATCCTGTACTATGGCCACTTCCTTGGTTCTTTGAGTCTGACTCTCTTCATCCTCTCGACTTCTTTCGTTCTCGTTTTCTCCGTGTACAGAAGGTGCAGTGCTATAAGCCCAACTCCCAGCAACTTCAGATGCTAGAAGATCAGAGGTTGTGATAGTGCCTACTCCGTATGTGTCTTGGGTATCCCTTTGATCGTTCAAGAGAAGGGCTCCATCTTTCTGATCACTTTCATTTGCCTGAGTTTCAAAATCCATTTGCATTGTATCACCAGCTAAAATGCTTGACTTCCTTTGATGATCATTTCCTTCATAATCATTTCCTGGACTTTGAGTTTCATTAACTTGCTCAGTTCCAACAGGGTCTGTTCCCGAAACGGGTGCAGTACCAACACCTATATCTGAACCAAAGCCACCCTTTGCAACGTTTTCAGAGCTTGTATATTCTGCTTCTTGGGTGTTTTGACCTTCCTGACTCATGACTTCACAATCATGCTTTTGAGTAGCATCGGCATCTTCACAGGACGTATCAACAACTTCATTTCTGTTAGACCTTTGTCCTGAAGTGGAGGAGCTTGCCCCGGCAGCACAATTCGTTCGACAAGTTGCTCTTCCATCTTCTCGAATATTTGCTCCGTTGGGATTTCCGTTTATTGGATTCAGACCGATATCGAGTGAAGTATTGTCACAGTTTTCCTCATCTTCCAGCGTTCTCTGCATGGTCTTGAGCTGTTCCTGCTGCTTTGTAAACAGAGCAGATATCTCCTCAGTCGTAGAATAAAATGCCCGCAACTGAGTTTCACTGCGTGAAGATTCCAAGTGTCAATAAGTTAGACCTACCAATCTGCGTGTAATGCATCTTAAAGTTTAAGGCGACACTGTCAACGAGAAACTACCTTCCAAGTTCCAACCAGGAAATCTAGACAGCAAAAGAACATTACCGAAGCGCTAAACACAAACTTACACGAGAGAGAATAAAAACTTGCACGTGTTAAGTTTCACCATTGACGTTTGTAGAAGTTAAAGAGAAAGTAGGTTACCTAGCCAATCATTTACACTAGAAATAGCAGCCAAACGTTGTTGTACCACGGATGTAAATGTTCTTACCGGAGCATGATTCTTTCCCTAGCACCACGGTGTCTCTGTCGTTCAACGTCAAGGTCTCTGACAGTAGCGCTTATCTCTAGTTCTAGGGCAGACACTTTCGCCCATGCTTCTTCTCGGGCTGCCTGCTAACATAACAAAGAAAGTCTCAGCTTAAACATGTAACTTAATGGAGACAACCCAAAAACAATTCCAAGCTATGTTATCATATTTCTGCAGCAGAAATCAGAGGTAGGGAACTTGTCATTAATGTAAAACTGTGAAAAAGTATAGTGGCACAAATCTGTTCCTTTCTTACCTTTTCATTCTCCAGATCCTTTTGCAGTCTTTTTATTTCAAGGTCAAATTCTTCTGTTTTCTGCTCCAGGTTGGAAAAAAATGCACTGATGAATACAGAAAAAAGAGAGAAAAGAGTCATGCAGAATGTAAACCAAAATTGCATTACGGTCAGGTACTTTTTGTGCATTAGCAGAAGCCAGCTGCTCCTCTGAAACTTGAGCTTCTAGCTGACGGTTTTTATTGTCAGAGTAGACCAGCTTCTGCCTCGTATCTTCCTATAAAACACCGACATACTTCTCATAGGACAATAAAATGAAAAAAAAAAGACGAGTTCAAGGTTTTTGTTATAAAGGGGCTATAATCACACGAAAATACCAATTTTGACATCAGAGTATCCACTTGCATGGACTTTTCTTTCTCTGACTCCTGAAATATTTGTCAAGAAAACAGTCTTAGTTCAAGGCCGTAATAATGGACGAGTTCATTATTACGCAGCCAACTCTTTTTTTACCTTCAATTTGTTGATTACTTCTTGCTGTTCCCTCTCGTATCTCATAGCAACATCCGAAAATCTTTTCAATTCTTCTTGAGCCTCAATTTGGCATCTATGTACTGCAGCTTTTAGTTCAGCAATGGCAGCTTCTCTTTCTTCTTTTCTTTGATTTCTCTCTTCATCCAATATTGTCTTCAGTTCAGCTATAGATCCCTTTTGACTGAAATCAATAAGTACATATTTCTTACGATTACATATTTACAATGCTGAGGCTTATGAAAACATAGTCACAGAATATATTCCAGAAAAGTCAATATGGAGAAAATCATCTGAATATGAGAAACAGCTTATACACACAGACGAAATAACTTCCAAAAGACGCCATGTATATAAAATTTCAAATGATAAATTACGTTGTTGCCAACAAAGACTGAATGAAACAGCTTGGAGTGTCTTCGGCATACAGTTCAAAGGATTAACTTATTGCTTTCATTTCGTGATGTCTAGCTAAAATTTTTGAATATGAAAGAGGGGGGACTGATTAAAGGGGAAAATTAATAAGTAGATATATAGTTAGATCAATAACTAGACGAGTATTTCAAAACTGGGAGTTGTTAGAAAGAGTTTTAAGAACGAAAAACAACAAGGCAAAAACAATCCATTTACCTTTTAATTATTTCATTTGCTTCACTGAGGGATTGCAAAGAAGTGCTTAGTTTCTCACCAAGGTCATCTATGGAATGATTCTGTTCAGCTGATAATTTGTTGACCTGCGCCAGTTCTTTTTGCTTAGCATCTAATAGTTCATGCAGCTCAATCAGTTCACTCTCAAACGATTGTGCAATGGATTCTTTAGTCTGTTTTATTTCCTGCAGAATGCACAAATTTATTAGTAAAGGTAGTTAACTAGTCCAGCAATCACTCAAATATCATTACCATTTTTTTAATCTTCTGAAACAACACAAAAAAAAAAACACCACCCGTCACAACAAAGATTCAGAGACAAACTCAACATACACTTTCATGGTTCTCCACGATGGTGCGAGATTCGTTACGTAGAGTGTCAATGGAAAGCACCTGTGCTTCTAATTGCTTCCTCAGTTCCTGCATGCAACATTGATTTGTTGAGACAACAATTGGGTTAGAATGACATCAAGGTCAATACAATCACTTACATCTAATTACAGGACACCAACCATGCAGATGAACTTACTGTGTTTGCTCGCTGGAGGCTCTTAAAATCATCCAAAGATATTGGACCATCAGGACCACCAATGCCTATACCCTTCAGCCTCTTAATTTCACAAGTTACATCCTCTTCACAGCATCAGAAGCACATATATCAGAAGTGAGAAAACACGTGCTATATAATGGTGAAAAAGAGCTCTAAGATGTTCCATTCTTTAGTCATATATGTCTGGCAAGTAAGGACTGAGAAAAAAATGTGAGATCTTGACTGTGGTACCTGCTTTTCTTTTCTTGTTCATGCAGGGAAGTGCAGGATTATTTCCAAGTACTTCGCGGTATACAAATGCAAAGGACTTGTCTGGGGGAAAATGCAGCGGTCAAGTGTTAGTTAAACCATCAATTGATCTGCCAAAACTGGGTGAGATATGACTTCACGAAGCTGAGTTAGAAAACAACTGTTACCATGTTCTGGAGGAGCAGCCAATGATATGATGTCACCGTGCTGAACTCTGACCTCAGGGCCTCTCTTTTTTAACTTCTCCCAATTGAGAAACGTTCCATTTGTACTAAATCAAGGAGAGACAGAAACACAGACAAAGCGTAAATTTTACAATTGTGAAAACAAAAAATGCGCAGCTAAAAGATGCGAGAGGTTCACTAACCTAATGTCATCCACAAAGACAGATACATCACCTCCTTCTGCCTGCTTACGGAAAATTTTACAATGACTCCCACTTATTGCAATTGATTCTATCTGATAATTGCCGTGAACCGGCAGCCGCCCGAAGCTATGCTCATCAGAAGTCAAAAGCATATTTATTCCCTGAAATTCATTGATCGGTCATCGAATCAAACTTCTGGAAGAGAATCACATTACAGACCTCAGGGTTCCAAAACACTGAGAAACTAGGGTTTAAAGAAGGAAAGAGGCAGAACGAACCTGCCGGCGTTTACGAGCATTGTTTGAAATAGCGGTTAGTACTCCCCAGACGTTCGAATCGTAGTTCTGCAGCGGCTGAGAAGCGATGTTAGCCGCAACGGAGACGATGAAATCCTTAGAGTTCATGGACGGAGATGGAGAAGCGTCATTTTGGTTATTGATCCGCGTTGCAGCAGCTTTGATTTCCGGACTCGTCTTCGAAGTTGCCGACGCAATTTTATTCTCGTCCTGTTCAGCCGCTGTTGACGCCATGAACGCTTGGACTCTGGGAGGCTAAAAATGGCGGGGATTTTGAAAACCCTAACTGTCAATTATTCAGTGAGGGAAGAGGGGAGGGGGGTTTGTGTACTTTTCAGTTTTCACAGTAAAAGCTTCTCGAGGAATTACTACTGATGAATGATGTCATACGTTTGAACGCCGTGACGTTTATCACATAATAGAACCGAAAACATGAGTGTCGTTCTATAAAAGTAGTGAATGATAGGGTCTCCAGTCTCGGAACAAAAAAACGGTTCGTCGTCCAAAGAAACGTCGGTGGACTTTATGCTCTTCTTAATAAATATTTATTTTCCTTTTAACTTGTGATTAAGTTTTCGAATTTTGATAAACCTTTTTTTTTGGTCAACGAATTTTGATAAACTTTTTCTCAGAACGACTCGCTATAGTAAGATCAAAGGTTTTTGTGGGCCACAAAGGGGACCTACTCTCCTTTTTACAATTTATAGGAAACTTTATTTAAACGTATTTAACCTAAGCAGTTGGCTAGAGTCGAATTGGGTGCGCATCGAAGACGTGACTTCATTATTTCTCTGAGGTAGAGTCGAACCCTGGTGTCTGAGGACGGCCTAGGTGGTACCAGACCACTAGACGAAAGGCCTCAGACGAATTTTGATAAACTAAAAAGAGCCAAAAGCACTGTTATATTATGTTATAAAGAGTAAAAAAAGTTATTTGTATCTAAAGAGGAAGACACAAGTTCCTCTCCTCTCTTTTCTCTCTCGCATGGAAACCCTAGCCACTCCTCTCAGATCTGAAAATGCTCGACGACCGGTGCCGGTCTCATCGGTGTCGGTCGTCCTTCTTCTCTGCTCTATTTTCCTTTGTTTCCTTCTTCTCTTCGGTCGTTTATAGTTTCCGGCGAAGCCTTCTCCTCCAGTTTTCGGTGATGCTCGAGTTCTGACGGCCTTTGTCGCGGCTCGTCCCGACGAGTTAAGCTCTTCGACCTCTCACGCCGTCTCCTGCTCGCGTCGGTCCCTTTGCTCGTCCTCCTCG
This sequence comes from Biscutella laevigata subsp. laevigata, assembly GCA_900406315.1. Classification (NCBI taxonomy): domain Eukaryota; kingdom Viridiplantae; phylum Streptophyta; class Magnoliopsida; order Brassicales; family Brassicaceae; genus Biscutella; species Biscutella laevigata. Next base: position 18,985 of record OVAU01000465.1, read on the forward strand.
TTTGGGTGGTTTCGAGATGCGGTTTCTTTGTTTTGACAGGTTGCGATGGATTTGGTTTGTGGAGGCTCGTTGGGTTAGGGATCTCCTGCTCATCTTTGCAGAGGATCCTTGTGGAGTCCGGTTCTCAACCTGGTCCGATCTCTTTTGGATGGAGTAAGCTTTGTTGGTTGAGTTAGTGTTGTTGTTTACTACTTTGTATCGCATCTGTTTAATATATGTCTGATTATTGAACCCGCCATTGTGATCTTGATGCTGGTCCGTCAGAGATGGGTTAGTTTTAGGTTGGTTTTGGTGATAGCTCTAGTTGATTTGAGGTTGGTGATAGTTGAAGTTTGAGGTCTTCTTCGCGGTTCGGTCTTGTTCGGCTTTATTGCGAGTTTCTTTTCGTGCCATGGAACTACCTTGGTCAATCTCATTAGATTTGTATTTTGAGGCTTCCGGAGTTTATTGTTTCTGTCTACTGTTGCTCGTCGGGTCAACTCATTATCGGGTGGAAGAAGACTTACTAGCCTTAGACGTTCATGGCTCCTTCAATAATCGGCATCGGTGTGGATCTTCTCTACCTCGTCTTCTTCTTGTCTTACCTTGTTTCGACTGTTAGTTATGGGTGTTCTTCTTCGGGTCTAATATGTAGTGTTATGTAGTCGTTTTTGGTTCCGGGGTAATCTATGTCTACTGTCGGCTTAGTCTCTCAGGTTTGTGTATCAATCGTCGAGCTATCTTGTATTTCCATCGTTTATGTTGCTTGTATTAAACTTCTATTAATCTAAAACTTTTACCATAGAAAAAAGAGTAAAAAAAGAAAATAACTAAAAATAGGATTGTGCAACTGGTTATTCGATTTGGTCAAGATTATTTGGTAAGGGAGTTTTGGTTTTTGTCAAAACAATAACAAAATTTATATTCATTCTAGTTATTTGGATTATTTGACTTTTTTAATTTAATAAAATATGTTTGAAAATATTTTATTATATATCCATATATATATATATATATATATATATATATATTAATCAACTTTAGTTAACTATTTGAATAAGTGAAACCCGATTTTCATTTACTTGAACAATTTGATAAAGAAAATTTTATGTCTTTTTTATAAAATAGGGTTTTTGATGGATTTCAGTTCGATGATTTTGTTGTCCAACTAGAAAAATACTAATAATGAAAATGTGACAAATTTATTCTATTAAAACAGAATAAATCTACTTAAAAAGTCATATTGAATAATTTCATTTTTAACTAGATAAATAAAATTAGATATATACTTAATAAATATTTTATGAATAATCTTATTATATTAAAACAGGGTTTATCTACTTAAAAAGTCATAATGAACTACTTCCTAGGATATCTAGGTACATATTTTATAAGATTATACTACTATTATTTCTAATATATATACCACGTGGTGTATTAGATTTCTTTTATAATAATTGAAATTAATAAATATTATAAAAGAATATTATTAGATAAATAT
>OVAU01000466.1:0-20464 GCA_900406315.1 Biscutella laevigata subsp. laevigata
ACCTGGAAATGCAATATGTACCCAAATGCAATCTTAAAAGATTATTAGGGTTTCTTCTAGTATATTAGGTTTCATCGTTGTATTAGTTTTAGGTCTGATTGTGTTAGTTAGGCGTGTGTTCTCTTGTTTAGATCACTAGGTTTTGTTTTATTCAATCGGTTAGGGTTTTGGTGATTCAATCGATTAGGGATTAGGCCATGTTCGTTTGCTCAGTTTGCATCTGCAGCCAGATGGTCCATCCAGATGATCCATTCAGATGGTCCATCTGGATGATGTTCGTTTGTACATTTGGAAGATGCATCTAGATGGACCATCTGAATGCACCTATATTCGTTTGTACATTTGGAAGATGCATCTGAATGCATATTATTTTAATAATATTTTATGATTTAAATTATATTTACAAATTAATAAATTATCAAAATATCAATTTATAAATTAAAAAGTAGTCAAAATATCAATTCATAAATTAAAACATTAGAAAAATATAAAAATCTCAATTTATAAATTAAAATTATCAAAATATCAATTTATCAATTTTTCTCAGAAAATCACGTTTTTCTCGAAAAATCACGTTTTTCTCGAAAAATCACGTTTTTCTCAGGAAATCACGTTTTCTCGGGAAATCACGTTTTTTCTTGGGAAATCGCGTTTCTATGAGAAATCACGTTTTTCCCAAAAATAATATTGGTGAAGAAACCTGATTAATTGGTTTGGGTTTTGGTGATTCAATCGATTAGGGATTAATTTTTTGCATTCACGTTGATTTGTTCTGTATATTCTTTTCAATCTGATCGTGTGTTTTTAATAGACTTAGGATAAATTAAAATCTGATTAATTGGTTTGGATAAGAGAGAATCTATAAAGAATATTTTTGTCTAAGATTTTTACTTATCTATTACATATTTTGTCTGATTTCTTTTATGCAATATATTTTGATCGAAATATTCTCTGAGATATTATTACTCTGTGATTTTGTTGTCCCTTTCTGGTACCATGAAGCTTTCAGCTCAAACCGTGGAAGCTATGACTCAGCTAATGGCTAAGAAAATCAGTGACGCAAATCAGTCAATAGCTAAGAAAATCAACGAAGAACGTAAAAACCTTGCGTCTCACTTATCACAACACAATTCCAAGACAAAGTAGAAGCAATGCAAAATTGGTTGGATAAGAATATGAAGAGTAAGAGTAAGAGGGAAAGAAGCAACAAAGGTCAATCTGAATTGTTTTCCGATGGCTGGAAAATCAGAATGTTGTACTTAAAGAAGCTCGTTATAAAGAGGATTCCAAAGACAACCATTCTTGTATGCTTAAGTCACCAAACCGCAGAAAGAAAGTCTCATTCAAAGAAGATGAAGCAGTCCAAGGAAGTGAATATGAGAGCTTTACCTTTGAAGATCCAACCACCTTAGAACCTATTATCCAAGTATTCAACAGAGAGAAACAAATTGTTGCTGCCAAGGAAGATCATGAAATCAATAGAAGTAAATAGGGATTTTTATCTTTGTGGATTCAACGATTTCAGGTCCAAAGGAGAATCAGATCAGTTTGGTTAAGCAATAAGGACAAATCAGTTTGACTATTGAGCAAGAAGAGCATAATCAGAACCGAATGAATGTTTGAGTAGTGAGCAAGGGGAAGGTCAAGTTGAGTGTGTACTCACTTAACCCAGAAGCTGGCAGTTTAACAGGTGCGGCTTGTAAAGGTCAAATACGAATCAATATCAATCATTTGAGTAAAACGAAGACTAGTATAACATTCTACACTCAAAGTGAAACATTTTAAGCTATAGATTATTCCAATCCGAGTTGTGAGCTAAACACAATCAAGGTTCGAAGTTCAATTACTATCAGCTTGTTGTTTCTGAAGTTATGTGTAAATGGGTCACCTCAAACTTTTATATGGAGACCTAGGGATATTCTAAACGACTCCCAAGATCCTCTTGGAGATGCTACTCATGCTCAAGATCCTCTGATCTATATCAAGGAGATGGTTCCAAATCTTTTCCATCAAGAGTTGCACATGGTTAGTCTAAGCAAGCAACTGCCGAGTCAAAGGTCTAGTAAGTATGGAGATTCTTTTCATGCATCTAAGTTCAATACCAGAGACCTTAGCTACTCTAAAGAACAGTTGTGTATGAATCAAATTAAAGAGGCGACTGAATCCAAGAACTCTAATCTCATTACCCAATCCCGGTTTGTTAGTAATCGTTACCTTAGGCAAGACTTCTATTTGTTTCACCATAACGTGTGTTTCTCTAGTGTTTGTGTTTTTGAGCTATTGTTTAGGGCAGCACATGGACATGAATTCGTGCTTCAAAGCATCAAGACTCTCAAGAATATCGTCTATCACTGATTCACTTGCCTCACAAGAAGGACAATGTTGAACGAAAGAAGAAGATCATTGCGTATCCATTTGATCTTCGAGCTTAAGTGAAGCACAAGAACGCATGCACCTCCATGGATCATTAGGACCAGTCCCTCATGGTGTTACCTTGTTGGAAGATCAATCCAACGCATCACCAAATCAGATGAATCATTATGTTCCTTTATCTTTTTGAATTTAAGCTTACTTAAAGGGAGTTTTCTTCACTAGTTTTCCGGTCATTATATTTTTATTACAGGGATTTATATGGGATCCATGAATCATTATGGAGTTATGTAAGAGTTCATCAAGATCATGATCTCTTTTCGCTTCAAAACTTTGTTTGGAAACCTGGAACATCAAACGAATCAACAACAATGCCTACATAATCGATCTCCAAGGTAAGTATAACATCTTTGATGCGTTCAATGTTTATAACTTGCTTCCTTTTGGGGCAGATTCCGATTTGAGGACAAATCCTTTTCAAGAGGAAGGGAATGATGTGATCGTGACCAGCTCAGAAGAAGAGGAACATGAGCTCGAAGGAAGGATCACACGTTCCAGAGCTAGGGAGTTGGATAAGGAAGCTCTAGCACTCAAAAGATTAGGAGAGATCGATCCCGAGGAGGCTGAAGCTTGTGCATTCTATGTTTCAAGCTTCAAGACTGAAGAATTCGATCATGACCACTAGGTAGCTAAGTGATGGTGTTTTACTCTTTTCCTTAGTTGATGGTTTTTGAAGGTATAAGTTTCTTCAACAAGGTTTTTAACGAGGCATAATCATTACTACATCGAGCTGCCTAGGATTGTTACCTGGGAGAGTACTGAATCATTCTGATTCTAGTACATAGGCGTGTGGGCCTTATTGGGCTTTTAATGCCTTGTTGTTTTATTTTCAAATTGAAAGACTTGTTGTTTATTTTTAAACGCTCTATTGTTTCAAGGGGTTTAAAAACTCGTGTCTTTTAATCCTATATATAAAAGAAGAATACTTTCTCTAGCTTGTGACACGTGTCATATCATTTATTAAAGCGAGAAAAATAAATAATCACATTAGTTTTCCAAATAAAGAGGTCTGCAAAAACGTTGGAATGTAAATCATAAGAAAGAACATTAAGCACAAACACTCATAGCCCACCGGTTGTGGTGGTGTTGTGTTTGGCACCGGCTCACGTGTTCGAGCCCTACCACTTGCGTGTGGTTTAATCTGGGAGTGGGACCCCCGGTGTGGCCCACATGGTGTAAAAAAAAAATCATAAAAAAAAATCAATGAATTATTGACAAAAAAAAATCAATGAATTATTATAGATTTGCTTCAGACATAAAACCCTGCAATAATTCGGAATGTATACAGTCTTCACAACTCTTCATCTTTGCAATAAATCCCTATAAAAAAATATAAATGGTTGGGATATAGACAATCGTCATAGGAGAAATGAAGAAAAGCTTGACGTGGGGTTGAGGGATTCAAATTCAGTGTCCCATGTATCCATCCATCGACGACGAAGATGATCTTCTCGCTGCTCTTTGTTTCGATCAAGGTTTTGTCCTTTGTTTTTTCTTAGTTTCATTCTCCTTCATGCTCCCCTGCTTTCAATTATGTTTTAGGTTTTATTGTTAAATTGTGATGTGTTGTACCTTTAAATTTCTAGAGTTTTAATTAAATTTTTAAAATTTCAGTCTAATCTCGATGAAAAGAGTTTTTTCTTCGGTGCGTTCTTCCTCATATTTCAACTGTAAAACATGGTTAAAAATCTCTGGATATGGTGATACTTTCGGATTTTAGCTATGCTTATGAATACCTTGATGTAGTTTGTACCTTGAATATGTACCAATGGAACAGAAGATAGTTACGCATGCATTCAGACGGATCAAGGAAAGAGTTTTTCTAATTTTGATTCATTTGGTGTGAATTTGCAGCAAGAGCAAGGACGAGTTAGTATCATTGGAGCTCAATTCGATTTGTTTACTGGAAACCTTCCGTAGTGTTGGAGGGGAATACAATTGTGGAGTTTTCTATAGCAGCATTGGATTGGGACGACTGGATTTGGCCGCATCGTTTGGTGGAGTTTTGCAGCAAGAGAGAAATCAAGTTTGTACCTTTACAAGGAGGATCAATTTACAAGTTCTTGAAGGTAAGAACAGTGTAAGACATTTACCACAAAAAAAAAAAGAATAGTGTAAGGCCGATATTGTACTTGGATCACCTAAACTCGCACTTTGTTGTGTGATCCATTGTTTGGTTATCTACATGGACTACCTTATCATCCACTGTGTTGTTTGATGTGATATAAATTTTGAACATGGCATAAACTGGACCATGTGGCAGGCCAGGAACCAAAACCTGTTGTCAGAAAATGAGAAGGGAAAGGCTAAATGACAGGTATGTTCAGAGCTTTGCCTAATAATATAGTTTGTTTTTGCATCGTATTGTCCTGCAGTCTCATATGGAAAACCGTGTGTTTTCAGGTTTAAGGATTTGAGTTCTGTTTTGGAGTCTGGAAGGACCCTAAAGACTGATAAATCAGTGATAATCGATGATGCAATCCGGGTCATGAATCAACTTGAAGGGGAAGCTCATGAGTTTAAAGAAACCAACCAGAAACTCCAAGAAGAGATTAAGAGCCTAAAGGTTGGTATCTCTTATGTTTAAACTCCAATTAATAAAGGTTTAGCCACCTAATCCATCTGCTTATGAAGTGAGAAACACATTACATATGAAATAGGGTGAGAGGAACGAGCTAAGGAGGAAAATCTGGTGTTGAAGTTGGATAAGGAGAAGTTGGAGCAGCGACTGAAATCAATGGCGATTCAACCACATTCACCGGTTTTTCATCCCAATAAAATGGCGGTTTACTCGAGTTACAGTTACTACCCTAGCATGCAGATGCGGCCATTCTTTAACCCTGTCGAACGTAACACTGCTCATGATCACCAAAATACTTCTTATGCAGCATAACATTGTCTCTCTGTTCATCATTAACATCATGATATGGTATGATACAAAAACTCTTTGGTATTTACTTCATGTAGATGATTCTTTATCTCTTAGTTTTGCAGCTTAACGATTTGGGTTTGAGCCACAGATCCGGTGGTTGTAGACTGGACGGCGATAGAAGGAAAATGCGATAGCGAAAAAGAGAGAACACCATAAGTAGTGATATTCGTGGAGAATCTCCGACACTGTGACGTTGATTAAGAGATGATCATGATGGAATCACGTCTAGAGATAGTGGCTCACGGAACGCGAGCGTATTGTGGACCGGTTTGTTATCTATGTCTACTGAAGTTTTTTGGTTCATGTTGTTTAGCATCCATTGTTTAACTTTTTCAACTGTGGGAAAGGTCTTGCGGTATATTTGAAAATGAGTATTAATTTGTTTGTACTGTTTTTAAGAGGCAAAAAGAATCTAGAGGAAATTAACCAGGTAGTGGAAGCCGTAAGTCTCTCAATCACAACCGTTATTTGATCTAGGATCTATGTTCTCTCCCCTTGCAAAAACAAAAGCTTACTTAAGCTTCTTGCTTTCATTTAGGATGGAGATGGATCAACTCATTACTTGAAGTTCAAATCAGCCACAATGCATATTGGTAGCCTTGCTTTTTGCGATAGCTTTCCTATAGTAAAGATTTATGGTATACGAATGGTTTATGTAAAATGTTTTATGCGATAGCCATTCATTGATAAGCAATTCCAATGTAAAATATTCACCAACATCTATATAGTGTATGTGTGTTATTGTGACCAGTCAGTTGTTATAAGCGTGTTGTTGTCTTTCCTATAGTAAAGATTTATGGTATACGAATGGTTTATGTAAAATGTTTTATGCGATAGCCATTCATTGATAAGCAATTCCAATGTAAAATATTCACCAACATCTATATAGTGTATGTGTGTTATTTTGACCAGTCAGTTGTTATAAGCGTGTTGTTGTCTTCTCTTGAATCAGGCAGATAAAAGAAGTAAGTGTAATTAAGGTTCTGATTTGATACATATATAATTTATTAAATTTTCAAACATTTGTTAGATATTTTAATAGTTTTATTTTTAATAATAAGAATAGTTACAGTATACATTATTAATGAAGTTATAACTTCGAACTAAGAAAAATAAATCAATCTTAATATAAGAAGAATATAAATAAATTTCACATTACTATAAAATTATTGATTTAGAAAGTTTGATGAGAAGAAAAACTAAAACTATAAAATTATATATATCAAAGATAATTTAAAACTAACAAAAATTAACAAGTCATGTTAAAAAGAGATTAATAATGATAAAATATATAATGAATAAAATGGAAATAAGTAATAGATATGTAAAAATAAAAATAAAAATTTTGAAAAGTAGAAATTATTGACTGAAATTTAAATAATTAATAATAGAAAATAACAAGTAAGTACTTAAAAACAAAAGATGAAAAGATTTGAATTATTAAAACAAAAATTATAAAAAAATAGAAAATAATTAAATTTCAGTTTTAAAATATATTTTTAAAAAATTTATTAATAATATATAAAATATAATGGTGTGGCCTACTCCTAGAAGAGGCAGCCAAGTATTACTTTTTAAAAGAGAAAACGTGAACGTCATGTTCTTTTTGAGATCAAAGCATCTCGCCTAACTTGGTTCATTGATCTAAGTTCGATCCTCTTACAATCTCAATCTGATTCCAAGAGAAACTGCTATCCATCTCTTTCAATTCCATCTTGTTAGAGAGTCGAATCCCCCTTCATCACTATCTTCATCATTGTTCAACTGACTGTTCATCCGCACTGTTCATCCGACTGTTCATCTGTACTGTTCATCTGTCACTGTTCATCATCATCGTCACTGTTCACAGATCGGTTTTCAGTTCATTGTGCCTTTGCTTCAGATTCATTCTAGGATCATATCACGTAAAAAGGGTCGTTGGATCAGATTTCAGGATAGGATTATCCGGTCTATGGTTCATGCTCAAAAGAAGAATATGAGTGAAGCAAAGAAGGCGAAGATTGAGCTGAAGAAGGTCAAGGAAGAGGCGGAGAGGAAGTACACCATGTACGAGGACAGATTCAGGAGGGTTACAGACCTTATAATGAGGAGGACCGGTTCTTCGGGATGTACAGATGAGGCATCCGCCAGGGTACTGCTGAGACAATTATTTATGGCAGACAATCTACCGGTACAGTAGAGACTCCCCGCGAAATCGAGGACCGCCCACTTAGACCCTCGGCATATGAGATGCGTCAGAGGAGGCCCATTGCTTCGCCACCACCTTACGACTCTGACAATGAATTCCAAAGTTTCGACTCTGATTAAGAGTATGATCCCACCGTACGCTTTATGTAGAAACCAATCCTCCCACCCTTGTAAATATACAATTATTTCTCCTATCTTTATTTTTGGTTTCCTTTTTTAGCTTGAACACTCATAGACTGTGTGATTAAAGTTTGGGGGAAGAAGCAACCTTCCATCTAATTTTTGTTTTCGGTTTTGTTTTATTGAATCTCATACTTACATTGTTGATAGTTATTCTTTCATAAAAAACAAAAAAAATCGAAAAATTTCAGAAAAATCAAAAAGATTTTCCATGTTTTAGGATCAAGTCTAGAAGCATTTGCATAGGGAATCAGTGAAGATTATGGGTTTTCCTCAGTGTTTTTGTATCCTTGTCGGGTATCCTTAGAAAGCATGCTTAGTGGGAACACAGTATAAGTTGAAGCATGTTAGGTGTTCTTTGCGAATTGTCTACTTGTGCGCTTGAATTAACTCTTCCCATAAGGACTTTGTCTATAGCATTAAAGTGAACCTGAAATCTTTTACTAAGTTTTCTAGGGTGTATATTGTTGGCGTTAAGGTTCCCCCCTCTCAATCCTAAAAGCTTAAAGAAAAAGAAAGAAAACAAATAAAAAGAAAGAAATAATAAAATACAAGTTTGGTTGTATGGGGATAGGCTTTTAAATGCATAACAGGTCTACTGTGACCGGTATCAATCACCAAACCTTGTCGTGAGCTCATAGTACCGGTCACCTCTTAACCGGTACCATCAACCGGGACAAATAGCCAAATCTTGTCGTAAGATCAGTACCGGTGACACCCAGGCCAGGATCACTGACCGATACAAATGCAGAAGAAAAGCCATGAGTTGAATCCAGGTGAGCTTAGACCAAGACCTCTGACCGGTGACTTTCCCAGACGAAGCCGTGAAGACGATCCCGATCAAGGGTACCAGTCAACCCGACCGAGACACGTCCCGCGCTTTACAAAAATCCAAGTTCATTTCTTTGTTATTTTGCATCTATCTACTATATAATGGGAAAAGCCAAACTCTATTTTTACGACACATCAGCACCTCTCCAAGTGACATATCAACCATCATTCCTTCTTACTATTTCGTATTAAGAACAATTACTAGGTTTCATTTTTTTAAAAATAATCGTCGTAACCTTACATCTTCTCCAGAAATCATTGCATTGACATCAAGAAAAAAAAAACCTTCAATCTTCTCCAGAAATCATTGCATTGACGTTTAGAAAAAACCTCTCATCTGTTGACGACTTCTTCTCGACGTCTTCAACTTCTTCGTAATTAACCTCATCATCTCCTTGCTTTAAACCCCGGTTGGTCAGACTCCTATCAGATCTAGAGGTCCCTCATTGGCTTGATAAATACAGTTTTTGAGGCTCTTTCTTCTCCGTGCGCTCAGTCTCTAAATCTAAATCACAATCAGATTTTTTTTTTTCTCGAGTTAGATTCATGCATCGAGTAGTATTTTACTGTATCAGTTTAGACTTTTTAAATGTATCAGTTTAGACTTATCGTCCCCTTCTACATCGGCAAGAGTCGTCCTTCTTTAACCTTCACTAGAAGACTCCGAGATTCTTATCTAGATGAGTCGTCTTCTGTTACCCATCATAGAGAACTAAAGAAGAAAGTCAGATTGTTTGATTTAGGCCATCCTCTTCTCAACGGCATCTCCGACTCCTTAGTTAAAGCCGGCGGAGTAAGTTATTGGGTATCATATAAATAAATATGTACAAGAACATATAAAAGACAATCGATATAATTATTATTGTAGTTTTAAAATGGATTTTGGAGGTCGGAGCTTTACTAGCGGTGTCGAGGGAAGCTTGCCTTACTGTGGTTGAAGGTAAATCTCTAATCCATGTCAAGGTTTCAAATTCTCTTATTCCTACCACACATGGACAATGTTAGGATGAAAGACATGTTTTTGCATTTCTCTGCGTTTGATTTTGCCATTTCTTATCCTAATCTATCTTTCAAAGCATGCTTATAAATTATCAAAGTGATCTAAGCATAGTTTGTGAGTAGTTCTTCATATCTTATGGATTAGAGTTAGATCAATATCTTCTTCACATTCATTGGGTCTAATGCTAGAATTGACTTAGCTAACCTAATCTAGATCTTAGGAAAATTATTGCCGGATCGGTGTTTGATTAAATTCTTAAACTAAATGAATGTGTTGTTCTTTGATTCTTTTCAAAGGATTGTTTAAGAATCAATGAATTGTTGTATGAAATTGAGTTTATTGCTTCTTGATTTTGCTTATTTCTAAGGGATTTGTGTAGTTTGCTTGATTAGGAAAGGAGTTCTTATCACGAGAGTGAATTTACCTGAAATTGATATTCCTAGACACAAGATAAACTGAATGAATGAAATTGAACCATCATTAGCATGAAAATTACTGCCCATTTTGATTGCTCTGGTCCATGAGCTTGTTTATATCCTGAATTTGATTTTGTTCGATATTGTTGACTTTTATTCCATTTTGACTTTTGTTGACTTTCTTATTGACTTTTCTTTAATTGCTTATTTCGTTTTGTAGTCAAAATTAGGATTGTTCGTGACAAGCATTCCCTATGAATTTTACCTAGACTTAGTGAATTCTTCATATAACTAGTGAAGTTATCACAACCTGAAGATGGTTAAACTTTTACAAACCCTAACATTAGTAAACCTGTTAATCAATAACAAAATATAAATTTGTCAATGTGGTACATTTGAAAACACATAAAAAAGTTGAGGTGGATGGCTTTCTTTTCTATTACTATAATTTTACTAAAGTGGATGAAAAAAGCATTTTAACATTAAGTAAACCAAAATTTAACAGTAATGATGATTTACTTTCATTTGTTTTTGTATTTTCCTTGAAAGTATACTTATGTTCGATAATATACTTTTTATCTTTCATTAATAGTATTAATGTTTGAACATATAAAATGTATTTCTTATAAAAACGACAATTTTTTGTAATACTTTCTTATAAGTTTATAAATAATGGTGTCTAAAATAAACTTCATACAACAATTAGTAAATATATTAATTTTGTGGGTAATATTTAAATAGTGGTAATGTATTTAAATCAATTTTTTGGGTATTACCAAAAATTAAAAGGATTATTGGGAATTGTTTAAAGTCATATTTTAAAACATATAAAACCATAGTTTTTTTTTTTTGACAAAGGTAAATATATTAATATCAAAAAATCAGTTTGGATACAGAGACCCCAGTAGAGCAGAATAACAAGCTATATCATGATGATGATAGCCTATATGAAAAGAGGCAAAGCCTAAACAATAGCAAAAGAGTCTAAAGTGTCAGCCGTAGTGAGAATACCAAGCTTCCAAAAGATTTGAGAATAATTTGTTGTTGCTTCTAGCAAGGAGAATGTTCTTAACGTTGTTGTCAATTGCCGAGTACAGAGCGGAAGATGACCTAATCTGCTGGTGATCTTGAGTTTGATGCATCCTAATATTTCGCTCCCGCCAAAGGTGGTAGATTGTTGTTTGAACAGCTATCCTCTTCATTGTTTGAGATAGTCCGGGCGTCCTTGATCGCATCCACGTTATGAGAATGTCCCAGTTGAGGAATTGGATAATCGGATGTCCTAGGTGAGTTAAGAGGAGGTTCCAAACCTGCAAAGCAAAAGGGCAATGCAGAAATAAGTGCTCTCTAGTTTCAACTTCCAAAGTACACAAGCAGCAAATAGGTGAAATTAGCATCCCCCATTGGCAGAGCCTTGCTCGGGTTGGCAAACGGTCCTGAGTAGCCACCCAGAAGATGAATGCGTGCTTTGGGACATGGCCTCTAAACCAGGCAGCTTCTGTCCAAGGTTGCAGGGCTTTGGAAGATCTTGTTGAATCCCAAGTGACTGCTGCGGAGAATTGATTCCTGGTTTCAAAATCCGGATGCCAGTAGTAAGTGTCCCTGCCTGCTGCTGTTCGAAGAGCCGGCAATGAGTGCAAAATATCTCTGAGTTTGTTGACTGTTTCGTTTGTTGAACGAGTGGAAGGTAGTTTCCAGCCTGCAGGGGTACACCCATCGATGATGTTTGCTTCTAGAGGAACTCCAAGTCGAATTGGTCCATCGGAGATGATGTCTATTAGCGGACCATGACCCGTCCAATTTTCCAGCCAATAACGGCCTATTTTGCCATCACCTACCCTACACCAAAGAAAGGTCTTAGCAATGTAACGAAGGCTTAACAAGGAACGCCACATCCAGGAGTGGGATTGTTTTGGCTTATCAGTCCAGTAAGTGGTGCGTTTGAGTCTATGCTCCCAGTTCCATGCTACCCAAAGCGAACCACTGTTCGAGAACAACAACCAGACCAACTTCAGCTGTAACACTTTGTTCCAGAGCGATAGATTTCTGAAGCCCAATCCTCCTTCAGATCTAGGAAAGCACATATTATCCCAAGAAACTTTTGCCGCAGCGGCTGTATCTAGATTTCCAGCCCAAATAAAGCGAGTACAAAGCGATTGAATTTTCCCCAGACAGCCCTTAGGAAGCAAGAACGCAGCTGACCAGAAATTAATTAAACTGTAAATCACCGAAGCTATTAATTGAATTCTTCCTGCGAAGGAGAGATGTTTGAGTGACCATGAACCAAGCTTGTCTTTGATTGAATCGACGAGAGGAGCACAATCCGAGATAGACAGCTTCTTATGTTGTAGAGGAAGCCCTAGGTACCGGAAGGGGAATGAACCGCAGTGGAAGCCAAGTTGATGAGCAGCATCGGTTTCCAGAGGGTTCAATCCAGCCGTATAAAGCGCAGATTTGGATTTGTTCATTGCGAGACCAGAAAGCCTTTCGAAATTCTCCAATGCATCGACAATACCTCTAAGAGACTCTGTTTTTCCATCATAGAACAGCATGACATCGTCAGCAAAAGCCAAGTGTGTGATTTTTGGATTCCTTGCAAGAGGATGATAGCCAATGTGACCCTCATCAAATCGTTTTGCTAATAGCCTTGCAAACATCTCCATGGCGATAACAAATAGAGCCGGAGAGAGAGAGTCTCCTTGTCTCAGTCCACGTTGTCCTTTGAAGAAACCACAAGAAGTACCATTCACTAACACCGAGAAGGAGGTGGTGGTAATGCATTGAGAGATCCAATTGACAAATTTCTCTGGGAAGTTTGCTGCTCGAAGAACATACAGGATGAACTCCCAACTAACTGTGTCAAACGCTTTCCTTAGGTCAACCTTTAGCAACCCCCTTGGTGAAATATTTTTCCTTTCAAAACCCTGGACTAGTTCAGAGGCTAGTAACACGTTTTCCACTAGCAATCTTCCTTTGACGAAGGCTGATTGAGAGGGAGAGATCATTTGGGGAAGCACGTCTTGCAACCTTCTGGCTAAAATCTTGCAGATAATTTTGTAGGTGATGTTACAACATGAAATAGGCCTGAAATCTGTAATTTTGTCCGCTCCGGTTCTCTTGGGGATAAGAACAACATTGGTTGCATTCCATTGTTTGAGGAGACTACCAGATTCAAAGAATTCAATCACCGCCTCCGTTAGATCTTGTCCAATTATAGGCCAGGAAGCTCTCATGAATTCGACGTTGAAACCATCTGGGCCTCCAGCTTTGTTGCGGGGCATGCTCTTCAAGGCAGATAGCACTTCCGACTGGCTTACTGGAGCTTGCAAACAACTCTGCGTATCCTCATCGCAACGAAAGGAAGATAGATCATCAATCAAGTCTTTATCTCCAGTTGACAAAGGAGCATGGGAAACTCCTAAAAGATCCTTGTAGAACAAGACGCAATGGTTTTGTATGGCTTCAATGTCCTCCAATCTTGTACCATTGGAGTCAATAAGGTAATGGATTTTCCCTTGAGCTCTCCTACCCGCCACGTATCTGTGAAAGAACCTGGTGTTAGCATCGCCATGCTTAAGCCAGTCAATGCGAGATCTTTGAAGCAGAAGAGTCTGTTCGGCGTCAGCAAGGTTCCTCCACTTTAAGTTGGCTGTCTTCTCCGTCAGAGCATTAGATAAGGTAGGAGATAAGAGAAGCTGATTCTGAGCAGCCTCTAATTCTTTTGCTGCCTCTATAACCTTTAATTCCAGCTGCGAATAGTTCTCTCGGTATAACCTGCGACAAACAGACTTCAATGAGTAAAGTTTTTTCGAGAAAACATACATAGAAGTACCTGTAATAGAAATTGAATCCCATTGAGATTTGATTTCTGAGAGGAAGTTTGGAAGCTTCAAGATTGTGTTCGAGAATCTAAACGAGTAATTCTGGCGAGGAATATCCTTTGCGAGCTTAACACAGATCGGGGAATGGTCTGAGCAACCGGGAGATTCAAATTCCGCAAAAGAGTCTGGGAAGGTCGAAATCCAATTTTCATTTATAAGTGCTCTGTCAAGCTTCTTGGCCAAAGGATGCTCAAGTTGATTGTTCCACCAAGTGAACTCATTTCCCCTGTAAGTAAGGTCGAAAAGATCCGCTGTGAGGAGGCAGTGTCGTAGGTCAAGCATTCCTGTGGTAAGTCTGCTGGAGGACGCTGAGGATTCGGAGGGACTGATAATCTGATTGAAATCACCAAGTAAAAGCCAAGGGAGATCAACGACATCATAGTGCGTAGAGAGAGTACAAATATCATCCCAGAGCAGCTGACGACGAGCTTGATCATTATGAGCATAAACGAACGTCACCACAAACTCTTGGGAATGAAAGGGAGCCTTAACACAACAAGTAATGGATTGATCAGAGGAGTGTAGTATTCGGACTGTGGTTTCGTGGTTCCAAACCACCCAAATTCTTCCCAAATCAGCATGACTATAATTATTAGCCGAGTTCCAACCCGGAAAATTATTAGTAATATACTCCGCTGCCTTGTGCTCACGAACGCGAGTCTCAACCAGGCCGCCCAAAAAAGGTTTTTTACTCCGGAACCAATTCCGGAAGCTACGCCGCTTTACAGAATTATTGAATCCTCTAATATTCCAACAAAAAAGATTTCCTGTCATGATTAATGAGAAAATTTGGGACCCGAACCCGAGCCCTTGGATGACTGTTTCTTGCGAATGGCCCTTAATTGTCGCATTAGTTTCCTGGAGATATAGGGAATGAAATTCTCGTTGTCGTCTGGGTTATCGTCTTCCCCAGATGGCCATTCTGACCCCGTTGATTCACCAGAAGAGTAACCTGAATAATGGCCAGCAATATCTGAAGAGTTATAACCCGGCGGGGCTTCTTCCACTAGTCCTTTGCCTTTCCCTTTAGGTCCTAAGCCTGAGCCTTCCTTACTTCTTTTTGCTGACTGCTCAGGTGTGCCAATTCTAATACCTGCAGCAACTGTTTTCTTTACCCATACTCCTTCTGATTGCAGTCTTGCTGCTGCTTGAGAAGGTAATTGGGGCTCAGTCTGGTTCTTGCGTAGAGGCTGAAATTGCACCTGAGATTGAAGCTGACCCTGAGGTTGAGGTTGAAGTTGGGGTGAAGGTTGAGGTTGAGCAGAAAGACGGTGGGGTTGAGTATTGCTCTTCCCCTTGCGCTTTGAAAGCAAATGTTTGGTTCTTGTGCAGTTCTCTGTTAAGTGACCAGAAGAGTTGCAAGCAGGACAAGTAATCGGGGCTGTCGAGCAACTCCTGATGCTATGTCCTATTTCGTTGCAGTGAGTACACGTTGGGGGAAGCCAAGGGGAGGAAACCTCTATGCTATGATAATCGCCTGAGTCAAACTGAACCGAGATAGTTTCCGGTAAAGGTTTCGTGGGGTCTATGATGGTGTACACCTTAGCAACCTCAAGATTCGTCATATTTGCTGTCGACGGATGTAAGAATTTAGGATCACCAATCAGCCCTGCGATATAGTCCAAACCATCAATATTGAAGAATTGAAGAGGAACTTTACGGAACTCCAGCCACACCGGAACAGACGTGAGTTCTGGAACATCTGGAGAAAGGCCTGGTTCCCATTTTGCCACGAACATGGATTGGTTATCGATATGCCACATCCCTTGCGCTAACACCCTTTGTTTGGTTGCCACATTAGGAATCCTGATAAGATAAGCCTTCTCTGTGAGTTTCGAGACAGTGATGTCCCGCAATTTGTTACTCCAAATCCCATTAACGATGGCGTGTAACGTTCCTGGAGAAGGCGGTTTGCCTCGGAATTGGCCTATGATGAAATTGTCCCAGCACTTTTTGTTCTTGACTATAACAGAATTTGGAATTTTAACACAAAGCTCACCCGACTCCAAGGTGAAAGGAGTTCCCTTTTTGGACATTGTCTGCCCTTTACACTGGATGATATCCGTCCACAGTGGCTTTTTCAGAGTCCCTGGGTTTTGCTGGTGACCAGCATCATCGTTACCTCTGAGTGGCTGAGGAAGAGTCCCGCCAAGAGAGTTGAGGTTAGAAGAAGCTTCAATGGTTTGTGGGCCAGAGGAGGTTTCAGGAGCAGCATTTTGCTTAGTAACATCGGTTGCCTCGGAAGTCGGAGCAGAATCAGCTGGCGGAGAGCTAACTGGTAGAGAGTGAGCGACCGTCGAAGTTTGAGGAAGAGCTATCTCTACCAGGGATGGATGAGAAGTCGGATCAGGAACCTGAGAGATTACCGGAGCCTGAGAAGAGATCTGAGCCGGCGAAGGATCCGGAGCAGAAGGATGCGTAGAGATTGCTACTTGAAGATTAATCGGAGGTGAAGAATTCGCCGGAGAAGTTTGATGGGAGGAAGCCCGAGGGTGATGAGAGGGGGAATTTCTTTTCTTGGCCATGACGGACCGGCGACGGCGGCCAGGGACCGGCGCCGGAGAGGAAGAGATCTAGGGAAATGAACAGTAACTAATCGCACTAAAATCGCACTCCAACGGCTCTTTAAAACTTCATATAAAACCATAGTTTGCTGTGTCCTTTCCTATAAAACTATATTAAAAAGCTTAAAATTATAAACATTATATAATTGATTTTATTTTTCTTACCAATATACCATATCTTATGAAAACCTGCATTATCAACTATAGAATAGTTCAAAATTTTATATAAAAGAAAATAAAACATAAATTCTACTCGTAACGCGAGTATATGTAAGATGGTGGAATTAAAGACAAATATAGGTATGGTAATGGAAGAGATAGTATATGTCAACGGGTGGTGAAGATCATTATACCTAAAGGAGTGAGTGGTGGAGATGGTGGTGGTAGGGGTAAACTTTAATGATAGGCGACATCATGGAGGAAAGTGGTCGTGGCGAGTCGCTCTAAAGTTGGAGGATGGTGGTGGCGGTGGTGGTGGTGGTGGAAATAAAATGTTTTAACACCCAAACTAACTGCAATAATGGAACGAACGATTTGGGATGAACATATGAACATTCTTTGACATATCTTTGACGAACCAAACAGGAGGTATAGTTCATGGAGCCTTTGTCCGAGTTGTACATACAGAGTAGGCATTACCGTTAAAAAAGTTGGAAGTTTCGTGAAGAAAAAGAAAGAAAGATATTAATTCTATCTCTATTCATTATATGTTCTACAACTTTTTAGTTAAGAATTTTGCAAAATACTTAACTCAAAATAGTAAATTAACCACAACTCAATCTTTATATTAATAAAACAGAAGTTAGTTGACGTGTTTCTCTGTTTGACACCTACCATTAACAGCTTTTTTATTTTAGATTTAAATTTATATTTTTTTAATTCAAAAACATTTTATCTCCAAAAATATTTTATTCCTAAAATTTTGGACCAAATTGTTTAACAATTAATCACAATGCCTAATATTTTATGTGAATTAAATTTGGATATTTTTTTATTTTTTTCTCCAAAAATTATTCAACATTATTCCTAAAATTATGTTCCACTCGCTCATTTGTTCAACAGTTATTAACCGCTATCCACAATTTTGGCTAAATATATTTTGCTCATTTGAATATTAAATTATACTAAATCTATGAATTATTTCATTTAGATAATTTTCATATTCTTTCTTGCTTAAGCTCGAGACAAGATAAACAAAGATTTACTTGCTGCAAAATTCATCCAGTGCGCTCATATTTATACCATGAGTGAGTTCGAGATATAGTGCAGTGATTTTACGAAGAGGTGGTCTAGTTTCGGTATTCGCCCGCCCGAGTCGGGGTTATCTCAGTACCCAATCTCATCCCTCTCTATATTTGAACTCATTTTTCTAAACCCTAGATCCCTAATTAGTTTTCAGCAGTTTTCCAAAATAAAATCCTCCTTTGCGATTTTTTTACTCCACTTCAAATTCCCCAAGTAACTGATTCTCAAAATCAATAACTCCTCAAGTAACTCCCACATTCCCACGATCTCCAAATCGTGCTCTCCTTCTTAACTCCATCTTTCTCGATTGAACGATTCGCAAAAATGGCTCCCAAAATGAGAGGCGACAAAGCTCCATGCAACAAAGGAGAGAAGAGGAGCGGAGTTAGTCGGGTCACTCGATCTCAGAAAAATCTACCTGTAAGTCCACCGATAGAAGATCGGAGGGAAGAAGAAGTCAAAGAAGAAGTCGAAGAAGAATTCGAAGAAGAAGTCGAAGAAGAAATCGAAGAAGAAGTCGGAGAAGAAGTCGGAGAGGAAATCAAAGAAGATATCGAAGAAGACAGGGAAGAAGATAAGGAAGAAGAAAGTGGAGAAGAAAGTGAAGAAGGAATTGGAGAAGAAGGTGAAGAAGGAAGCGGAGAAGAAAGTGTAGAAGGAAGCGGAGAAGAAAGTGAAGAAACAGAGTTAAAAGATGATGAAGAAACAGAGAGCGAAACAGAGGAAGTTGCTCCGTCCGAAACTCCTACGGCTGTTGTAGCCGAAGAAGAAGTCGGAGAAGAAGTCGGAGAAGAAATCGAAGAAGATATCGAAGAAGACAGGGAAGAAGATAAGGAAGAAGATAAGAAAGAAGAAAGTGGAGAAAAAAGTGAAGAAGGAATTAGAGAAGAAAGTGAAGAAGGAAGCGGAGAAGAAAGTGTAGAAGGAGGCAGAGAAGAAAGTGAAGAAACAGAGTTAAAAGATGATGAAGAAACAGAGAGCGAAACAGAGGAAGTTGCTCCGTCTGAAACTCCTACGACTGTTGTAGCCGAAACTCCTATGACAGATGCAGTCAATGCTCCTACGGCTGCTTCTCCAAATGCTCCTCCCGATTCTCTTCCAGATGCTCCTATGACTGATGCAGTCAATTATCCTACGGTAAGAGCATTCAAATTGATTTTAGAAAACTGGAATTTAGTACATCTGTTAGGAATCTAGTAGAACTGGTATATATAGTTAGGATATCTGGGACAACTGCTAGAGTTTTAGAAAACTGGAACAACGTTTGGTTGATGTTGGTTAAGAGATTTTTATGGCTTTTGCAGGATCCCGATGTTGATTCAGTCATGATTAGAGCAGAAAACTTTTATTTCGGTCCAAGGCAGTACACGAGGGTGTGCAAGATTGGATCGAGGTGTCACATGAAGGAAACCGTGGAACTGATAAAGAGGTATCCGGCGGTAGAGGAATGGTTCATGAGACATCCCCAGTTTCAACATGTTTTCCATATGTCGCAAGAGTCAAACCGGAAACTAATGAGGATATGAATGATGATGCTTCACCAAGATTGGACTGATTGCAGTGACGCGTTATGGTTTGTGGTAAATTGAATACCCATTCGGTACTCCATTAGAGAACACGAGCTATTATGTGGCTTGGATTGTCACCAATATCCGGGCAACTACTCACTGTTGAGAGATAAGGACAGAAGAGATTTTGAGTTTGTGAAGAGGGTTTTTGGAAAAACCAACAAGATAAAGATCTCGGAAGTGGAGGAGAGATCGAAGAATATGAATAATGGTATAGATAAGACGAAGGTGGCGGTCCTCTATTTCTTGTGCAAAGTGTTAAAGGCGAAGTGTAAGTTGGACACATCCATAAAGCCTTTTCCTACTAAAGGTTGTAGATGATTTAGAGCTATGTAAGACTTTCCCATGGGGGAGATATACATTCCATGACCTTCTCACCGAGGTGAGGACAATACCACAAAAGTTCAAGGAAGGGATTGTTAAGCCGAAACATACTTGGACGTTTCCAGGCTTCATTCTTCCTCTCGAGGTAACATTGTTAATTTGTTATGTTATTAATTTGAACTATGTAAGACACTTATTTGTAAATATGTTTCTAGGCATTTGCGTTCGAGTGTATACTTGTCCTTGGGCGAAAATACCGGCAAGTTGTAGCGGCCGAGAAGGATTGCCCAAGATTGTGCAAGAGTAGGTTCATTGATAGCTCATTAAAAGGTTATCCCCTAGAATAGATCAACACGAAAATTGGTACAACCAAGGTAAACTGTTGTAATATAAATTGGTACTTAACTTGTTTAAAATATTAGGAGATATTCTTTTGGTAACAAACTTGTTCAAAATATCAGGAGACCATCAACATCATGGAGCCCAACTCGCATGAGATGATGTGTGTGATTTTAGACGGTTTTATCATACGGTTTTCATTCGTTTTGCATTAGTTTATTGATCATTTTAGAGTCCTATAGGTTTCATATTGCTTATCAATGACCATTTCAGGTGAGAGAATGACTCGATCAAAGAACTGAGCAAAAGGAGCAAAAGGTGCAGAAAAAATAGAGAACTGGCTAAGTCCGAGAAATCAACAACGGACGCCCACACCAGGGTGTTGCCCGTTGTGATCCCTTAAATCAGTCCAGGAGCTTCACAACGGGGTCAACACCGGTGCAACACCCCGGTGTGATCCTCCTGGCCAGAATTCAAGCACCACAACGGGCACCCACATCGGGGTGTTGCCCGTTGTAGACTTCCGCGGAACCAAGTTGACCAAGTCATTATTTCCTTATTTTGAAT
>OVAU01000467.1:0-20445 GCA_900406315.1 Biscutella laevigata subsp. laevigata
AACTAAATTGAAAATTGTGAAATCTAAAAAGAGAGGTAAATTAGGTATCTTCTTCAAAAAGATAAATCAAATATTAAAATAGCTTTATTTTAAATTTCTTTAAAAATTTGCTTCAAAATTAATTTTCAATTAAAATTTTATACATATATTTACATATATTTCCAATTTATCCTTATTATTTAGTTATTTAAATTATTTTTTTACAATGGTATATCATGTAATATTTTATTGATTTAAATATTACTTTTTTAAAAGTGATTTTAAAATAATACTATAGAGATAACAGGTAATGGGGGAAGGAATCGGAAACACATCGTCATGAGGTTAATCTTTTAAAAAAAGTTTTAAAGATAGAAATCAGAATTATAATATTTTAGAGGATTAGTTTAACAAAAAGAAAAATAGTTTAAATGGGTCGTGGAGTCCATACTCTATGATTAATTAAGTCTAACATACAAGATTTTGAATTCCGCGGCTTATGAGATAAGAGTTCAATTTGGTTTAGGCCTTGATAAAGTGTAAATTCTGCATTAGAAATCAAAACCAATGCTCTTCTTCGCGGTTGGTTTCTTTTTCCGTAAAAATTTATCTATTGGTCCTTCAGTTTGCTTAGAAGCTCCAAACCAGACTCTGAGTTTCTCTTAATACAACTTCTCTCCTTCCCAGCAAATGTTAATAAATTAGACTCACTCTTTACTTTTAGTTAATATTAATCTGTAGTAAACGGTTAAAACACCGAATTGTTTATGTATTTTCTCAATATGGATAACTATTGATCATCATTATTTTTGCTATTAAATATTATGTTCTAATAGAAGATGGTTCAATACCCATATATAAACTATTGCATGAAATTTTTAGAATTAACAGATTATTCACTATTTTCAACATTATTATTTTTATGTATGTAAATCCATCGTTTGTCTTCAATCTCGGTCTCCATCTTGATTGATACATCCTGAACAAGAAGGTTATTTAGCTTCATATTTACCTAAATATGTTGTATGTAAATCTCGCATAGCTAATGGCTTTCTATATGTTAACTACTTGTAAAAAACAATATAAAAAAATTGCAGAAAAGTTCAGTATATTTTAGAAATCAAAAGCTTATTAAAATGGATTTAATATGTTTAAATATTTCTTGAATGATAATAACACAAAAACTTATTATAAACCTTTGTGTAAAAAGTAAAATAAAATTATGGTTTATATAACAAATAAAAAAATTTAAGACAAAAAGTTTACATAAATTTAGGAATTATAAAATATTATATCAAAATATTAAATTAAAAATAAATCAACGCATCGGTGTTATACATTAATTAGTGTTAGAAAAGATGGATTGTAATTTTTCAGTTATACCTTAATGGGCCTCAGATAAAAAGGTACGTACTTTTTTCTAAGAAAGCAAGAAGACTAACATAAATTTTAAAACTATTTGGATGTAAAATATAAAAACAAAGTATTAAACATGCATTATTTAGACAACCCGCAAATCCTAAACGTTTTAACAAAAAAAATAATAATAAATAAAGATGTATTCATAGGCCGAGAAGAGTAAGAGAAGCTGCTGGTTCTTAAGCTTTTGGACCTCGTAGACCCAAATTCCTACCTGCTCTGGGGTGCGGGTCCCTGCATTCCATTCCAGCGAGTAATAGAGGTTGACATAAAGTGTCTCCCTCCTCTGCAAAAAAGAACAAAAAAAAATACAAATTAGTAAACTACAAATTTGAATTACAATCCGTAAACTACAAATTGGAATTACAACTCACTAATTTGAATCAGTACGAACTACAATCAGAACTTAAATCAAATAAGATATATTCATCACTATAGAAATAAATTTAAAAACAATTTTAATTAATAAAAAAGTACAAACTAACAGTGATTCATCAAAAATAGTGATAATCAGTCTTACCAAAAAAAAAAAAAAATAGTGATAATCAGAATAATGATTCATCACAAACCAAAAGTTATTTCGTGTTGTTTTACCACTATAATTACAATTATTATTTTTTGTCAAAGTTATAATTATTTAATGATTATAATACAAATAATATTATAATTATTTATAGAAGTAAAATTTATTAAACNGTTATTAAATAAGTGAATTATATATATATACATATATAATATCTATAAAGTTATGAAAAATGCTTGAAGTAATCTAAAAACAAACTGAATAAAATACAAATTTATAATTTTAATTGAAATTAAAAACTAACTAATTATATTTCAGATGAGTCATGTCAATAATTCCATAAACTATTTTTTGTTTCAGTTTCTACAAATATTATCAATCGTTAATTCGCGTTGTTCAAGAACTGTACAATTACAATTATAATTTTTTGTGTGAAAAGTTATAATTATTTAATGATTGTAATAAAAATAGTATTATTATTATTTCTAGAAGTATTAGTTATTAAATAAGTGAAAAGGACATATAATATCTTTGAAAACTTTTAAAATAAATTTTAAAACAAACTGTTGTTATCTTTAATAAACGAAACAAATCTCTAGTTTCAACTCTAATCACAAACTAATTAATTGTATTTCACATGAATCGTGTCAAACCACTAACTTTTTTCTTTTTTAGTGTCAATAAATATTTGTTGGATCTAAATTGTTAGGGTGTGCTGCTTAAAAATAACAATCGTGAATAAAGAAAAAACGAACAATAAATCAGAACTATACAATCAGACCAACAATCGTGAACAACAATCAGAACGTGAACGTGAACAAAAACGAACAATAAATCAGAACAAGTGAACTATACTACTAACAACTTTGAATTACAATCTGCTATACTTATATGGATTCATAGATCTAGCTCCAGCATTAGTCATAGCTACAGTAATCAAAAATAAAAACACAGAATTAGAAAGGTATATTCAAAAAATTTGAAAAAAACAGTGAACAAAATCAGAATCGGATGATGTTTGTTATTTACCTTGATTTGGAGTTCCATTAGTAGCTCCTCCAACACTAGTAGATCCAGCATTAGTAACTACAAGGAATTAAAAAATAAGAACACGGAATTAGAGAATCAGAAAGGTATAGTCAAAATTTTTGAAAAAACAAACAGTGAACAAAATCAAAATCGGATGATGTTTGTTATTTACCTTGATTTGGAGTTCCAGTAGCATTAGTCATAGCTACAGTAATCAAAAATAAGAACAAAGAGTTAGAACGGTTTATTAAAAAAAAATTTGAAAAAACACAGTGAACAAAATCAGAATCATGTTTGTTATTTACCTTGATTTGGAGTTCCAGTGGCTTCAGCATTAGTCATAGCTACAATAATCATAAATAAGAAGTAAGAATCAGAACGGTTTATTAAAAAATATTTGAAAAAAAACACTGAACAAACTCAGAATCGGATGATGTTTACCTTGATTTCGAGTTCCAGTAGCTCCAGTATTAGTCATAGCTACAGTAATCATAAATAAGAAGTAAGAATCAAAACGGTTTATTAAAAAATATTTGAAAAAAAAACACTGAACAAACTCAGAATCGAATGATGTTTACCTTGATTTGCTCTAGCATTAGTCTTAGTCATAGTTAAGTAATCATAAGAACAAAGAATCAGAACGATTTATTGAAAAAAAAATTTAAAAAAGAACACAGAACAAAATGAGAATCGGATTTACCTTGATTTGGAGCTTCAATATTAGAATAGGCGGGAGAAGAGTATTAATGCCAAAATGGAATGAAAATTTGGCAAATTGGGCCTTAAATGCCAAATGACACAAGTTTCTTCTCAAGGACCCAACTGGATCTTGCTTCTTCTCCATGATGATCTTGCTTCTAGAAGGATCTTTCTTCGATCTTGCTTTTTCTCCAGGATGATCTTGCTTCATCTTGCTTTTTCTCCAGGATGATCTTGCTTTATAATTTTAGTTGTAATAAAAAACTAATTAATTATATTTCATATGAATTATGTCAATAATTCTATAACCTATTTTTTGTTTCATATAATAGTATCATATTCTGTGTATATCTCAAATTTAAACCCAAGTTTTATTTTATATAAGTCTCTAGAGTCGTAGACCATAAATTATTCCTTTTCTAGTTATATAGACCATATAATAAGATATTAGAAATTTTACCCGCATTATATGCCGGGTAATATGTTTTTCAATAATAATAATACGATATTTTTAATTTATAGAAAATTATATTTTACAAATTAAATTTGTTATTAAGAAATATTAATGAATAATTTTCTATAGATTTATTTAATTTTTAATGTTTTATTTCGAATATAATTTGGATCATCATGTTGATCAACCTGTTTGACCATTGTACTGAAATAAAATTTTAAATAATTTTTTGAAAAACGTGGTTTAAAAAACGTTTCTAGTTACAAAAAAATCAATATTAATATAATTTGATTTGCGGTTATATTTATTAGATTTTTTTTTGTCAACGAAACCCATATATTAAATCAAAGTTGGTCGGTTATGGTGATCCTATGATCGACCTCAACCGAAATGTTATGATTTTCATGGGTGAATAAAGAGCCTCGTGCTCGTGATCCTATTTATTAGATTTATATATACAAAATTTTGTAAAAGAAAATCTCGAATTGTATTTTTTTATATTTGTCTTGCAACAAAATCCAAACTGAAACATTATATATTTATTGCTTAATAAGATAATCTTTATTTGTTATTATATTTTTGTTAGATTTATATAATTCTAATTTTATTATTAGTTTATATAATATTAAATCTAATAATGATTATATATCTTTAAAACAATTGTTTGATAAATTTCAGTTTATATTTATTCAAATTTTATTATACTTATTTTAGAAAGATTTCGAAATTTATATGAATTTATATACTTTTTGAAAAATTAAAATATTATTGTAATTATATTAGATTTATCTAGAGAAAAATTAATGTAACATTAAAAAAAAACTAAATTGAAAATTTTGAAATCTAAAAAGAGAGGTAAATTAGGTATCTTCTTGAAAAAGATAAATCAAATATTAAAATAGCTTTATTTTAAATTTCTTTAAAAATTTGTTTCAAAATTAATTTTCAATTAAAATTTTATACATATATTTACATATATTTTCAATTTTATCCTTATTATTTAGTTATTTTTGTGTGAAAAGTTATAATTATTTAATGATTGTAATAAAAATAATATTATTATTATTTCTAGAAGTATTAGTTATTAAATAAGTGAAAAGGACATATAATATCTTTGAAAACTTTTAAAATAAATTTAAAAACAAACTGTTGTTATCTTTAATAAACAAAACAAATCTTTAGTTTCAACTCTAATCACAAACTAATTAATTGTATTTCACATGAATCGTGTCAAACCACTAACTTTTTTCTTTTTTAGTGTCAATAAATATTTGTTGGATCTAAATTGTTAGGGTGTGCTGCTTAAATTTATATATAAAAATAAATGTATATTATAAAGAGTTGTTATGAAAATACATGTTACTTTCAAGTATATTTTCTATAATACTCTATAGATTATTATTTTAAAAGGTTTATATAAAGTATGTTGGAAATTTGTTATACGTATCCCCTATATATTAATTGAGAAACATTTTTAAAGAATAACTTTATTTTTACGTGTGATTTACATTTATGTTATGATTATGTGTCATTATTTTAGAGCTTCTCAAGGCATAATGAAAATAAGGTTTAAATTACTAGATTAATTACATAATATGCCATTAGTATATACTATTTAAACAGAAATTTAAATCTAATAAAAGATTATTAAATATATGACCGTATATTATACCAATAAGATAACTAAATACAAGTTAGTGTTTAGTATATTACACTACACATATAGTTGCTTATTTTTTAATTAATATTTTTATACATTCAAAACATTTATAGTTTATAAATTCAAAACATTTATTAAAAAATACACATTTAAATTTATAAATTCAAAAAATTTATTAAAAAATACACATAATCTATAAATTCTTTTAATCAAATAATTTTATACATTGAATGATAATAACAATTCAATAATCGATAATCAACATGGATGACAATAATATAATCTTTATTCCACTTTTTTGGGAAATAATTTGTGAATCTAAAATATTTTAGATATATTAGATTCTATTGAGGTTAAAATTTTAAAAGAATGATATAAATTATATAATATATGAAATAAGTTAATATTTGCATTAATATAATATGTAGATGAGTAATCATTTAAAATATATTATAAATAAAATTTCTTATATTTCAGTTTAAATTAAATCAAATAATTATCAATTATATCAACTAAGAGAAATTTTCAAATATTAATAACATTTTTAATATCTCACCCCATACATGTGTGGGTCAAAAATCTAGTACATTATTATTATATTTTGTTATTTGTTTTATGTTTTGGTCTAGTTTCTATATTTTGTTGTTTTTTTTTGTCAACGAAAAAAAAAACAACAAAATATAGAAACTAAACCAAAACATAAAACAAATAACAAAATATAATTTTGACCCACATGAGATAGTAAAAATGTTATTAATATTTGAATAATTTCTCTTATATAATTGATAATTATTTGATTTAATTTAAATTGAAATATACTAAATTTTATAATATATTTTAAATAATTACTCATCTACATATTATATTAATGCAAATATTAACTTATTTCATAGATGTATAGTTTAGTTTCTATATTTTGTTGTTTTTTTTTAAAAATATATTATAAAATGATTTTTAATAGATGTATAGTTTTATTTTCTAATTCATTTTTTTATTATTTTTATATGTATCTTAATATCTATAATTTATATTTTATACCTCGAAAACAGATTGAAATCACTGTGGACAAACCAACACTTCAATTTATATGTAGAGGTGTTTTATGATTGAAGAACATAATGGATCATCAATTACTTGTTTTTGTGATAATAATATATGCATAAATGGGATCTTCATGCTAGTTATGTTTAGTTTCAAACGACTTATTAAGTACATAGCTAAGAGGCAACACAAATGCATCTTCAGTCTTGGACATACTCTAGGATCTTCATTACACTTGAAATCTAAGTCAGAGTCACATCCATTTCCTTGCAGACTTCATCTATAATTGACAAAAAGTCTCTGACAATCACGAATATTCGCAGTATTTGAGCTTCTTCCTTTGCTGAATCTCCATGGAAACACTTTGTAATCTCTTTCACTGCAGAGAGCACATAACTTTCTTTTGTTTCAATCTTTTTAGCCTCCTCTGTTAACAGTTTCCAAGAATCTTGTCATCAATCCTCTAATTCTTTCTCCTCTGTCAGTAACACAATCTCGCTAGTTCTCTGGACTCCTTGATAAAGCTTTGACACTTCTCTTCGTAGAACACCGAAGTCTATTTCAGCAGATTTCTTGACATCTACAAGTACTGAACCGAGATTTAGCTTGTCATTCTTTGATGTCTTCTGATTCTATGATGTTTTTTACAACAGAATGTAAGAGAGTGGTTCTTTCGTGAAGCGCCTTAGTTTGAAGTCATCAGAATTTCTACTCATCGTTCCAGTCTCTAACACAACTTCGACAAGTTTCAGTAACATTATACTACTCCTTAGTTCCTCACAAGGAGTCTGCAAAAGAATAAGATCAGTTTCATGAGACATAAGCTTGCAACAATCTCTTGTTATCTCAGCCACGTACATCAATGCATCAACACGTTTAAAGACGAAAGGCACATTAAGCAATTCCTTGAGAAACCTCTCTGAAATTGTAATTCGGATTCAACTCAGAACAGTCGAAATCAAAAGAAATTAGATTTGCCATCTCGAAGGGCTTGACAAATATCATTTGAGGTGAGCTTAAGTGATGTTAGAAAGATAGCAATATTTTGCCTCTTTCTTGGATCTAAAACTCTGCTTTCTTGATTTAGCATTGGAAGATATCACAGCTAAAACTTCTCTGTTTTGAGTTCGCATTTGAAGAATTGAATTTAAGACTGACCAGGAACTTTTCCGGCAAGAACCTGATCGGACTTTGTCCCAAGACAGAGGTTTGAGCTTTGTCTTTGGTCTGTCTTTACTTGCTTCCCAAGGTAACTCCGAGAAATATAGCTTCTTCCCAGATTTCTGAACCATAAAAGACTGTGACGGTGGCACAATAGAAGGGACAGCCACTGAGGCATTGAGGCTCATTGACTCTGGAATCACTTCTAGAGGTGTTACTGAAAATGGGTATAAACGGATCCATAGAACACAGCACAGGTGAGAATGGATCAGAAGAGAAGAGTACAATAGATATAACAAATCCCAGCAGTGGCCTGATAGACACCTCAGGTATTCCAAGCGATTAATGGAATTTAGAGAAGGTGTCGTTTCTTAATTTAGTGCATAAGTCAAGTCGTAGTAAGTGACTTCCATTGTAGGATTATTGGAATAAACAGTCTTTTTTTTCTTCATATTCGTATCATTTTGTTAAAATGGATTGGAACAAAATCATTATAAAGGTGAGGGAATCTCTAGTAGATATAGCTGAAACACAAATTGATAGATGGATGAAGATTAAGACTTTGCTTATTCAGACTCATGTTGCTTTCATCATCTAGGTTGTCCGGGGCCAACACCAAGGGCGGAACCAGCCGATGGCTACACCTACAGGAAAACATACAGCTGCAGCCACTGTGGCTGTGATAATAGCCGTGGAGAAGAAAGAATCTTGGCAGGGATCCAGCGGGAGACCACATAGATCTGGATTGCCTTCAAAGCTCGAGAGAGGTGTGTTTCCGTTAATGAATCCTGGGATCTGACCTTTGAGATGGTTGTGTGCCACTGAGAATTGTTTGAGCCGTGGTAACAAGGCTACACTGGGAGGGATCTGACCTGTGAACTGATTACGATCAAGCAAAATAGTGTTTAGATAAACACTTCTTGATAAAGTCTCAGGGATTTCACCAGAGAAACGATTTTGAGAAAGGTCTAAAGTAACAAGATATGGAAGAGAGGAGAAAACGTCCGGTGAAAGATTGCCAGAAAGCTTGTTTCCAGTAAGATTTAGACTTGCCAAGGAAGAGCATTGCTTAACTCCACTTGGAAACTCTCCCTCAAGACCATAACCACCAAGATCGATGCTCATCACCCTATTCTCTTCATCGTTCCAGCAATTCACACCTCTGAACCTGCAGATATGACCTTCAGTGGTGCTTCCAAATACCCAACCGTCCATATTCCCATTGGGATCCTTCAGTTGGTACTTTAAGGCTCTCAGGCAGTTTATGTCGGACTCAATTGCACTGCTCAAACTAGAGACCAGCAACACCCAGAGACACTTGTGGATGAAACTGGCACTAACTAGTTTAGCCACCATCACAGCTCAAAAACCCACCAAGCAAAGCCAAACAAGCTCCCTCCTATGAACAACTCAAGAGTATCCAAGGCTCAAAGTAGATCCAAGGCTCGGAAATGTCAACTTGTATTCGTAGACACCTAGAGTTAAGTAAGCGACAAGAACTTGGAGATAACAAAAAGGAAGAAAACACTAAGAACGAGATAAAGCCAGACTGTTTTTGTTGTAGTTTTTTATTTAGAGCAGAAGAAGCAATGCACATGGCTGGGAGTATTATAGTTTATGAAGAAAATGACTGAGACAAAGAAAGGTTCTTAGAGAAACGGGTAATAGAATAATCATCGAAGTTTTTGGGCCTAGTTTTGGATCATATGAAGAAGAATCCATCATTTATATGGTTTTAGATAGATGAGTGGTTTATATGGGATTATAAGTACATAGCTAAGAGGCAATACAATGCACCATCAGTCTTGGAGACTCTAGGATCTTCATTAATCATTACACTTGCAGACTTCATCTAGAATAGACAAAAAGTCTCTGAGGATCACAAATACTTGCAATAGCTGAGCGTCTTCCTTTGTTGAATTTCCATGGAAACACTCTGTGATCTCTTTCACTGCAGAGACCACGTAACCTTCTTTTGTTTCAATCCTTTTAATCTTCTCTGCAGCGGTTTCCAAGAATCTTTTCATCGAACATTTGAATTCAGACCATTGTTGTTCTTCGTTACTTCCATTCTCCTCCGTCAGTAGCAGAATCTCGCTAATTCTCTGGACTCCTTGATAAAGCTTTGACACTTCACTTCTTAGAACACCATAGTCCATTTCTGCAGAGTTCTTGACATCTAAAAGTACCGAACTGAGATTTCTGACAGTTTGTAAACCTTTGATGCCTTCTGATTCTACGATGTTCTTTACAGCAGAATGCAAGAGAGTGGTTCTTCCGTCAAACAATTTGCTACCAACGAGCTCAAGGAGAGCCTCAAGTTTGAAATGATCCGCATTTCCACTCTTGGTTCCTGTCTCTAAGACTGCTTCGACAAGTTTCAGTAACATTCTGCTGCTCCTTAGTTCCTCACAAGCAGTCTGCAAAAGAATAAGATTAGTTTTATAAGACATAAGCTTGCAACAATCTCTTGTTATCTACAGCTTTGTATGTACCTCTATAACACCGAATGATCTGTTCAAGTGTTCAACCTTGGAGTCAAAACTAGCCACAGAGAGCAATGCATCGACACGTTTGAAGACAAAAGGAACATTAAGCAATTCCTTGAGAAATCTTTCTGATGGAGCAAGCTTGATCTCTAATTCATCACTCTTCAACTTCTTCTCCTCTTCTTCGCTTGGTGCTATTCTTGATAAACTCTCAAGAAGTTCAACTCCAAGTGCTTCATACTGACCTGTTTCAGAAACTTTGAATTACAATTCGGATTCAACTCAACACAGTCAAAGGTTAAGTTGATTTACCATCTCGAAGAGCTTGACAAATCTCATTTGTTGTGAGCTTAAGTGATGTTAGAAAAATAACAATTTCTTGACTCTTTCTTGAATCTAAAACTCTGCTTTCTTGATTTAGCATTGGAAGATCACAGCCAAGACTTCTCTGTTTTGAGTTAACATTAGAAGAACTGAATTTCAGACTGTCCCAGGAACTTTTCCGGCAAGAACCTGATCGAACTTTATCCCAAGACAGAGGTTTAAGCTTTGTCTTTGGTCGGTCTTTAGTTGCTTCCCAACAACTCTGTGGTAACTCAGAGAATGATAGTTTTTTCCCAGGTTTCTGAACCATAAAAGACTGTGACGGTGGTACAAGAGGCGGCGGCTCCGGAATTGCCGGTGGTGGTCGTTGTGGAGGAGGAGGAGGAGGTGCTGATTCGGTATATCCACTTGTATCAAATTTCAAAGCTCTAGAAGATTCAGAGATGTTGATACAAAAATCTCTAGCAGGTGAAGCAGAAGTTGAAGAAAGGAACAAAGACTTAACATTTCGACTGAAATCATTCCATCTCGGCGGCGAACTTTCAAGAACCTTCCGGAAAAACCGATCAGGTGTAGTGGAAACTGAAGAGTACATAGAAGAACGAGCATATGCGTCAGGAGTTCTAATCATACCTCTCTCAGGTGAAGTTGAAGCAGAAGAGATTCGTGGATAGCCTAAATTCTGATTCCATAGACTAAACATTCTTAGAGAGGGTACATCTCTTTTATTGTTGCTTACACGTCTCTCCGGTGACGGAGACTGTAGAGCCGTCGAGCTCATCGGTGGAGAAATCGCAACAGATGGTGACATTGTCGGAGACTCCGAGGAGTGAGAGCAAGAGCAGTTACTGTACGGATTGTTTCTCTGGTCTCGTGATTCTTGACCAGCAAGAGACGCAAGTGGAGAGTAGAAATCGTCGTCTTCTTCTTGTTCTTCCTCAGAATTAGCTTCAGAGCTTTGTTGTAGGAAGCTACGAGCTGGTAATGGTGGAAGAGGACGGATCTCCGGTGATTCTGGTTTGACAAAACCCGACCCGGAAGTAACAACGTTGCCGAGGTAGAGAATATCGGAGGTAGAAGCAGCAACAGAGTTTACAGAGAGTTTGTTTTCAGTGATGTTCCTTGGAAGGGGACATTGAGTTTGTTCAGATGAGCTAATGTCAGAAGCTGAACTCTTAGATTCTTCTTTGAAATGACGTATTTGACCTCTCCACCGTCCGTAGAGAAACATGGAGAGGCCTATAGCTGTAGCAACGGCGAGGACGGCGGAGATAGCTGGGATGAGTAGTGTTCTTGAAGTAGTATGTGGTTTAGGAGAGCGAGGGAGGACTAGAGCAGAGATATTCGCCGGAAATGTCACAGACGTGGTGGTGGGAGAAGGAAGAATAGGCGCAGGAGGAGGAGGAGGAGGAGAGGAGGAGCTGTAAAGTGGGAAGAATGGAGAGCCGGTGGGAGTTAGAGGAGCTTGAAAAAGGTGACGGCGACTGAAACTAGCCGGAGAAGCGCATGATAGCAAGGACAAGATGATGATGAGGTAACAAAATCCTTCCATTTTTGGGGTTTTTTGGAGAGTTAATGTGTTCTTTGATGAGCTCACTATCTGAGGTTGAAGAAGAGTTAATGACACTGAGCTACTGAACTAGTTAACTCTTCTTCTACAGTTTCACATTTTGCTTTTAAAAGATAAAATAAAGACAAATAAATGTTTAATAATTCACATTAATAAAATAAAATACTATATAGTAAAGCGAATGTATAGGGATTAGGAAGAGAAGAACGTATATGAAAATGCAATAATTCTTTTGGGTCCTAGTTTCTCTTTCAAAAAGAATCTTTTTGACTTTTCAATCACATCTTTACCATTACTACAAACACTATCTTCACTTTCTATGTAAAATTATTAAAGGCGATATATAGTAACATCTTTTCTTTATCTATGAGGAAAACAACTACACACAACTTTCCTACATTTTAAATTTTTTGTTTATTTGGCATGTTGTGAAATACTATGTAATTCAAAATAGTTATTAGTATATAGCAGATGACTCAAAAAGTGGGAGAAAAGGAAAAACAAAGAAATGAGAAAAAAAGATATGAAGAAGGTTTTTTTTTTTTTTTTTTTTTTCGTCAAGCTTGGAAAGAATCTGAACCTCAATCGCCCAATGGATTTTATGGATTTTATATGTAAGATATTTTGAATTTAAGTAAAACTCGAACCGAACATGACTCTCTAAAGTAGTATCCGAATAATGTGAACGTAAGTTTAATAAATATTCAATATTTATTATTATTTTTTAGTATTTGATATACTTTAAATTTTTATGTTTTATTTTTCGATTTTCTATTTTTTGTCTATATTTTCTGATATTTTAATGGATATAACTAAAATTTTCGGATTCTAATTCGTATTTCGAGTATTTTTAGTATTTTTGGTTGAAAATACTTGAGTCTTAATCGGATTTAGAGGATCCATAAATATTTCAAAAACACCTAATCTAGAAAGATCTCAACCAAATACGACCTAAAAATTCGAGGATTTTCTAAACACCCACCTGAAATTCTAAAACCGAATGAATTTGAACCCGAAATGATACTAAACACCCACCCATACAAGTTTTGATGGATGCAAAGAGGTAACGGAAGCTCTGTTGCTGCAGAGACAAGGACTGAACTAAAGAAGGCTTTGTTGGCTATATTGAGATTATTACAACAAACCCATGTGGTCATTTTAATGTACATTGTTTTCTTTTTGTTTTGTTCGAAATTGTAAATATATTTATGTTAAAGTTTCAACATATGTTTACACAACATACTAAAATATTACAACCTATTGAAATTCACTGTACATCCCAACTCGTGCAAAAAGACATAATCATTTGTAAGTTTACTGTTTTCAATGGTGTTAAAAGTCGATTTATCATATGGCTTTTTCAAATAGTAATATTTTCAAATATTATATCACTGTGAATTTAAATTCGAAAGTAGCAAGGTTGAAAACAAATGTAGAAGTTAAGAGTTCTCTCATGGATTCATTTTTTCATTGCAAAAGGGAATCCAATAAAAGTATAGTAAGAAGAGAGATCAAGATTCATATGTGAACACAAACTCTAAGCTGAAGACTTTGTGCTATTTATAGCTGGAGCATTAATGATAACGCAAAAGTCCAACTTCTTCACAACATCCAAGAAGACATGCACTAATCTTAGTGTGGTGAATTTCAAAAGTCTCAAGCAACATGTGATTTTGA
The DNA here is from genome assembly GCA_900406315.1 of Biscutella laevigata subsp. laevigata. NCBI lineage: Eukaryota > Viridiplantae > Streptophyta > Magnoliopsida > Brassicales > Brassicaceae > Biscutella > Biscutella laevigata. Next base: position 14,026 of record OVAU01000467.1, read on the forward strand.
AGAAGTTACATATATCAGTATGAATGCAACCTTGTACCAGGATCTCCAAAACTACAAACACACACTTATCTCAAGACAAACGCAAATGTCAAATCCAACAGATTCAATCTCATCCTATGAGCTGGCTTCAAGGCCCTCTGAGTCAAATCCATCCATGAGTGTGTTTTCTTCAAATAGCTTTTCCCCCTTTAGTATTGCTACTACAGTTGATGCATACTAAAACCTGCTAGATTTCGCTCAACATTGTTCTTGGGACAAATGTGTAGGTCTTGTCCACAGCAAAACTGCAAGAAAAGTTGTAATTCTAGAATAGACTAATGTGGTAATAATACACTATCAAAATCTGCTTCATATCCAGCTAAGGTAGAAGATATCGAATATTACATGAACTGATGTTTAATAAAACTTCATTTTTCATTTTATTGAGTTCAACATCTATCTGCAGTTTGTTTTCAACATAACCACAAAGCTGAGAAGAGTGAGAGAGAAGAGGAGACTCGAGTTGTAAACTAGCATACAATTTGGCTTTCGTCACTGGACCGCTTGGCTTGTATTCTGTGCTGCTGGTTTCATTGTGTATTTCAAGCAATGTTGACGGACGTAATTTAGTTTCCCCATACATTGTCCCAACCACCACCACCAGGTGCAGCAGCTTTAGGCCCCTCGATATAGTTCTGGTTTCCATGTGGTTGATGTGGTAAAGGTAGTCCATTAGGTCCTTGTGGTGGCTGCTGCATCTTTCTTGGCTTTGTTTTCACCCCAAGTAATCGCAATACAAATCTTGCTAATTCTCCATATAACATACCACCACGATCAAAAAGCTGAGGACAAATATGGAAACCAAACTAAATAAACAGATAAAAGACAAGTTAGGTAGAAGAGAAAGAGGAAGAAACCTGAAGAAGGGCAGACATGAACATGTGAAAGGCTTGTGTGTTTTGATCTATCAGCATCGCTATACGGCCAAAGAAATTCACAGTACCGCTCATCTGTCATCAAGCAAAACATGAACACTTTATGTCATACGGATCTATTTGTTAACTTATCAACTTCTTAGATTTCTTAAACGAAACAGGCATGAAGGGATGAACAATACCACACGGAGAAACGATATCCAAAATCCTGGTGGAGATGGAGGTTCATTAAAAGGGTCGTTTGGATCTTGACCACCATAAGGACTCATTCCCATACCCATACCCATTCCTGTTCCCATACCCATACCATAACCACCACCAAAACTGCTATTGTACATCCCACCACCACCATACATACCTGAACTTCCATAAAGACCACCACCACCACCGTAACCTCCTCTATACATGCTACTACCACCATACATTCCACCTCCATATGATGAACCATACCCACCTAATGTTGAACCATATGTACCTGACCCATACCCAGAGTTCATTCCTAGATTTGAACCATAACCTGCATATCATACAAAATAATGTTAGCTTCATGTCTTTTCAATAACCAAAAGAAAAAAGATCCTTCCAGAAAGTAACATCTGAATATACCTGTACCCCCATATGTATTTCCATAGCTCTGCTGCTCCCAAGGCCTAGTTGGTACCGGCCTACTTAGTGCATTCATATTACCAGCTGTACCAGTCCTGTTTACGGATGAAACAAGTTCACCTGGATTAGCTGTGCCAGAAGCCTCAACTGAATCAGCCGTGCTAGTATTTGATGGAGGCCTAAAAGGCTTAGGACCAGATGTATTTCCTTCTTGTTCCCATGGTTTAGGAGGACTACCACCTACAGCACCACCAAATTGAAGGTTATTACAAGTGAAGTAACAAGATAGATAATTCTAACTCAAACCAGAGACGAGACTTGAGGAAGCTATTAAGAAAGTTGTGAAGACGATCATAAACATTATTAGTATAGCATCAGTGACATATCGAGAAGAACTACAATCGAATTACAAGAGAGGGTATCGAATTACATTTAACTGAAACAGAGAAATAAAAAACAAATCATCATCGATTAATTACAGCCCTGATTAATTCAATTATAGAACGTAAAAGCTAATCAATTTCAGAATTTCAAAGCGAGGCCCAGGAATCTCAATCTGCAGATAATTGCGATTGACTAACCTGATGGCTGAGACGTCGCCATAGATGAGAAGATCAGAGAGCTATTGGAAATCTCCGACGCTCTGCTTCAAGCGCGGAGAGAGAGGGAGAGAGAGGACAAAGGAAGACAGACCTCGAAAAGAGAGATAATAACAAAGGGATTACTTTCTTCTTTTGAGTTATTATATTCCAGTCCCTATAATTACCAATCTTTGCAAAAATAGCTAAATCTGACGTAAACGATAAAGTTGAAAACTAAAAGTTGATTTTTTATAAAAAAAGATTCCGGATTTCTCTCTTTCTCTGTTCTTATTCCGGCGCAGTCATTTCCGAATCCCGGAATTGCCCGAAAGGTGTCACTAAAAGGGTTACAATCTCTGTGGATTTTTCATAAAACTTACTGAATTTTACTTGAAAAGGTTGAGTATTGATGGCGGCGAGTGCAAACCCGTCAGGGAACAATCAGGAAGGCTCGTCGGTGGCACACAAGGTATCGTCTTCTTCGGCTGCTGCGGCGACGAATGGCGTTGCTGTAAGTTCGGTCAATAATGGTGGTGGTGCAAGTTGCGTTGCGGATAATTCTCAGACGAGTAGTGCGTTGAGGCATAATCCTGGGATCTCTGTAGATTGGACTCATAATGAGCAATCGTTATTGGATGATTTGCTCACAAAGTATCTTCTTGCTCCTCTCTCCTTCTCTTTCTCTTCTTCTTATATACCAAAATTTGCTGCTTTATCCAATAATTGTCCGAGTATTGTTAGCTTTTTGGTTTTTTTTGGAAGCAGTGTTCCAAGCTTGTGTTGTATCACATGTTTTTTGTATGAGGCACAATAGTGATTGAGCAATGAATTAGGAAGTTAATTAGTGTAGTTGTCCGTTACGAATGGTTGTGAGCCTTGTTGGATCCATTCACTCTTTAAATAATTGATGTATGTTTGTACAGTTACGCTTCAGAACCAACAATTGTTCGTTATGCTAAGATTGCAATGAAGATGAAAGATAAAACTGTCAGAGACGTTGCTTTGCGTTGTAGGTGGATGACTGTAAGTTTCTCAGTTTTGCTACTTTTCTTGATTACTCAATGCACTGATGCTTCTTCTTGACTCATATGTGATTGTTGAATGAATTACAGAAAAAGGAAAATGGAAAACGTAGGAAAGAAGACCATTCGTCAAGGAAAAGCAAGGATAAGAAAGTATGTGGATTTCAATTCCCATTTACTGCTGCTTGAAAATTTTGATACTAAGTAAAGTAACCATTGAGAGAATAAAGAGCGTGATCAGTTCAAATGTGTAACAGGCTTGAGTTTTTAGTCATTTATTTGTGGTTTTGAAAGTCTACTTATACAAATCGATTTCTTTGTATATCTGTTTGGCAGGAAAAAGCTACGGATTCTTCAGCCAAGTCTCATTTGAATGTGCATCCTAATGGTCCTTCATATGCTCCGCCTATGATGCCTATAGATACTGATGATGGTATTCCATATAACGGTTCGTTCATGAGTCTATTTCTTTCTTCTTGTCCTTCTTTTAGATTGGACTAGAACGAGCATAAGTGTCTTGGTCATATGCTTGTTGCAGATATTGGTGGTGTGAGTGGAGACCTTCTCGAGCAAAATGCTCAAATGTTCAATCAAGTTTCATCAAATTTCTCAGCTTTCCAGGTGAATTCAACTTCCACTTTTTCAGCTTGTTGAAAGATATTGTATACTTGGCTTTGGACTTCATCTGTTTCTCCGTATTGCAGATACATGAGAACGTTAATATCTTGTGCAAAGCTCGGGATAATATCCTTGCAATCTTGAATGAGTAATACATTTTCCCATACATACATAGATCGTTTCATATCATTGGCTCTCTTTGGGAAATGCTCTTCTTTTCCAACAAAGACCCAAATGCTTTGCTGATTGAATGATTGGGTTGCAGCTTGAATGACATGCCAGAGGTTATGAACCAGATGCCACCTCTTCCAGTAAAGGTGAACGAAGAGCTGGCTAATTCAATCCTCCCTCGCTCGGCTCAGCAAATGAAGTCTTGATCGATCTTATAGAGCTGATCAATCGTTGGTTCCGACCAAAAGAACTCTCAATACTGAGATCAATGGAGAAAGAATAAAGAGAGGGTTCCACATAATGGTTAATAGAATACGAGTTTTTCTCCTGATTCATAGAATGACAGTCTCTTTTGCAATCTGCCAAAGGTCAATTGATACACTAGTAGAGTTGTATTTTGGTGTTTAGGAAGTGTTAATAGATTTCATTTCTTATGGTAAAAGTCTGTATAAAATTGGTTTCAAGCTTGAAGGTTTGAGATTACAAGGAATACAACCTTGCAATGAAACAAATGTACTGAATCATTATTTCTGGTATAATAAAGCCGAGTGTTTTGTAACACAAGTTCATGTCTTGCTCGTAGCTTACAAAAGAGATATTAAGTCAAAAGGTAATTCCTTTGAAAAAAGTTTTCTGGTTAAGTTGTTGAAGTTCCAAGATAACAACCATTTCAAAGATCAAGCCATGTCTTCAATTGATTTTGGAATGGAAGCTCCCAAGTGTCTAGCTGTCGACCTACAAAAAAACAATAAATGAGGTGAATATGACATTTGTGATCTGCCTAACGATGTGTTCCTTTTTTCATCCTACAACAGAGTGTAATATTAAGATGATTGATCAAGCCTCCCTAAACAGGAATGGATCATTTCAAGGTGCACAACACTGAGATCTACTATTGATGTAACTTCACGTAATCCCTTTTCTATAGTTTCACCAATAAGGACCATAAAAGGTCGATAACACATGATTGATAAGCAACCAAAAGTGAAACACTATGACCAGAAGCTGTGAAACTGGATTTGTTGTTCATATCACCTAACTAGAGAGACTTGACTAATGAGCTCTAAACAGATTCTCCAAAGAAACTCCATAAAATCCAAATTTTAAAGAACTCTGATACACCCATATCATCCCAGCAACTCGCTAACTAATCTCTAACCAACTTACAACAGTGTCATAGCTTATTAAATACTCAATGATTCTGGCTATATATCAGCATACAGCGTGAATGGAACTGAGACTCAGACTTTTGCTTCAATTCTACAAAATTCAAGTAGATGGACAACATTTCTCTGGCTATGTGCAGTGGTGGAATCTCAAGGTCTGAAACTATTCTTTCTGACATCAAAGGCGGTGCCAGATAATTATAAATCTTGCTTGACCCATTTAGCCTTGAATTCTCAATGAGTGAACAGTTTTGGAGGAATTCAATCGACAATGAGGAAATGACACACTTAACCAATAGGTTTCTATGAATATCAGATCACAATAATAGCTTGATTGAAACCACCAAGTTCAGCAATATATCAACTAACTATCAATCCGAGTTAGGGAGGTAGAGAGAGATGACCTGAGCTGGACTCGTGTTCTCACAACTAGTAGACTCCAGACCCGAAACTCTACCTTCCAGAGCATTGAATTTTTCCTTCATCTGCAGCATTAAAACGATAGGTGTATGAAATCGAGCATAGGTGAAATTTTTCCAAGGGATGATCTTTCAAAACACACAGAAAATTACGTCGGAAGAAATAGCGAAACGCTCTGCATAAAGATCCCGCCATACGAGATGAGAAATGGAAGCTCCGGTGACGGAAAACCCAAGGGTGAACCAGAGAAGGCGAGTTCTCAACATCTTCTTCTTCCTCCTCTTCCAAATTCTGCAATGTCTCCGTAGCTTTCTCTCTGACGCATTAACCGGAAAACTGAACCGAGTTGTCAACTATTTGGGCTTTTCTTTCCAAAACACATGGACTGTTTCAGCCCACAATGACGAAAAAACTAAACACTTCGAATCCTTACTCAATTGTGTATTTGATAAAAGTATAATAAAATACACTGTTATTGAATTGGTATTTCACCAATGTATTTTAGAATACAACAAAAACAGTTGTTATTTAATATTTATTGGATTTTGATGGATTTGATTTTTAATGGATTTTGATGTATTTAGCTAGACAAAACTTTTGTTAATGAAATACCATGTTTTAAGCTTGTATTTCAAGAGGTTTTAAGTGTTTTAAATGACAAAAAATATTTCAAACGATTTAAAAAATATTTTTGTTTCACACAAATTGACTCCAATAATATATATTGTTGCCCATATTTTATCTTAATAGTAAGGGTACTATTTTAAAAATCTATATTTGTTTTATCTGAATGAAAGTAACAAAAACATTTCAATAGTCCAAAAAAGTAAACTTTTAATACTAAAATTTACAATTTAACTTAAATATATTTTTAGTGTATATATCAAATCTAAATAAATTATATTTTTTGACGTGAAAAATA
>OVAU01000468.1:0-20430 GCA_900406315.1 Biscutella laevigata subsp. laevigata
ACGACCTCATCGGATCTAGAATCCGGGTTAGGGTGTTTCATATATCAACCCCAACAAGTACAACAACAAATCTGGAAGTAGGAGAGAAACAACATTAGAGCATGCGATCGGTACAGAAACGATGTTCACAGACGAGTGTACACACATCTAAAGAAAAAGAGAGCAATCATGAAAAATCTTCCAATGTGGCATAAAAGGAAACATAAGCATAAAAGAAAGGATATCAAGGGAAGGTTATCAGTAGGGTATGATGATGATGGAGGTGTTAAAAAACAAATGGTTCAGATTTGAGAACTGGTCGAGTTCCCATTGAGACACCCACAACTCTCCAAGTTTGTTGGTGTGAAGCTTCCAAAAGGAATGTTGATGTTGTCAAGCCAGTTACCTAAGAAGAAGCTTGCAAAGACTGAGAGGTTTAAGTACAATTGTGGAAACCTTCTCATAAGACTTGTGAATAAAAAGAAGAAAAGCACGAGGCTGAAATGTATAAGAGAAGTGGTGACTATGTTCAACAACTGAAGTATACATATGTAGCATTTGGATTAAGACATCAAAGAAAAAGCTTGACAAGTGGAAGACACGTAAGCAGAAGCACACCAAGCCGAAGAAAAAGATCAAGCAAAAGCTTTTAGATGTTAGGGAAAAGGATCAAGATGTGATGCTAATTCTGTTTAAGTCTTCTTTAGATTCCATAGAGTTTGAGATCATGAAACACAAGTTCATACACAAGCATATGAAGAAGAAAATTAGAAAGTGGGAAAAGGTAAATACCATGGAGACTTGTGTTGAAGACACAATTGTTGTTGCATAGGAGGAGATCATACCAATTTACATATTCGGAAGCGTCACGTTAATTATGTCACTGTCGTGCATTCCGTCAAGAGAAAGCAAATATGTGAATCTGTGGGAGATCGTGAGGATGTTGGGGTATTTATCAGTGGAATACAAGTTATTTGGTTAAAATATGGGATTTAGGGTTAAGTGATATATATGTTATTGTGTGGGACTCAGTTGGTCAAGATCATCATACAAATACTCTTCTAAAACTTTTTGATGTGAGTGTATATCAGAAGAGAAACGAAAAAAAGGTAGGGATATTCATCAAGTGATGGGAAACAAAAAGATCAAGTTATGCAAAATGTGGTGTTCGATGAACATCCACATACTACTACAAACAGAAACAAAGGAAATCTTTAAAGATTTGGAGGTTCAAGTACAAAGTGATAAGAAGGGGAGTGTTATTGGGATATGAATTTGATGCAAGTTTTGTTACATTAGAGAGAGGACCGTTGATCATTGGCAAGGAGACGACTAACATCTCGCAGATGGTTGAATGCAACATGTCCAAGAAAAGAACAACAAGTGAAGCTTCAAGTTTCTTTAAGCTTGAGGACAAGCTTATCTAAATGGGCAAGGTATTGATAAAAACGATAATTTAGAAAGTCAAAGATTTTTTAGCATCTAAATAAGTTAATATGTTATTGTGGTTATTCTTGACTATGGTTAAACTAGGATTTTTTGTCTATGTAAAGTGTTTTAGGGGTTTTTGGGTGTTTTGAAGGATTTTGGGGAAGGGCATCGAGATATTGGGTAAGAAAAAGACAGAGAGGATAAATTTTAAGAAAGTTTGATTATCAGCCTCTGTAATCTCTGATTTTCCTATCAATCTAAGTATTATTTTGCTAAAGGGAGAGTGAGTGATCGATATTGAGAAGAGAAGTGTAACAGCATGTTTATGTGGTTGTTGTTTGTAGAAATGCAGTTTGGTTTTCTCCATGATAACTTCAAGTTCTCTAATCTTCATGGTGGCTATAATTGAAGAAATGTATTTGAAGACTTCTACGATTCTTCTCAAAAATTTCTACATATCATCATTGAGAAGAGGATAAAAAGATCTTCAAAGGCCTCTCATTGTCCATCAATTGATCAAGTCAAAGATGAAAGTCTATTTCATACCCTTTCATCTTGAGGGGGATAATTAGTTCGTTAGTTATACTTTCTGCTCTTTATATTTAAGTTCATTTATGTACTCAATTCATTTCAACAATGTTTTTCACAAATTCATTCTCTCTTTGATTAAAACTTTGAAAATCTTAAATGGTATCAAAGAAATTCAAGAACCTTCATTCAATTCTTCAGCTGATTCTTGAGTTTCATTTTGATCTTAATCTTCAACAATTCTCTTTTTCTTTTACCAAGTCATGAATTTGGTTGATCTTTCATTTCATTCTTCTTTAATCAATCGGTTTGTTTCATCATCTATGTTGAATTTTGATTCATTTGCTTAGTCAGTTTCTTGAACTGACCGTGTTCTTCGATCTCAGTTTATTGTTTCTATTTCTCCATTCTTCAACATAATGTTCCTTTGTTTTTATCACGATCTCATCAACATTTTCACATTTTTCAGCTTGATTCGATTTTCATGTCTATCGATCAAGTATGATTACTTCTTTTCTGATCGTTTGATTCAGCTTCAACCTGGTTTATCAACTCGACATCGAGCTTTAATTTCACAATTGCATTCTCGATTTCTTCATGGTCCAATATCATCAATCGAGTCCTTTTCCTAGGATATTCTTCTTTCTTTTGAATCGAGTCTTTTTCATTCTTTTTCATCTCATTAAATCATGATATGTATTGTTCTGATCAACATTGATCGTGTTTATCATCATCTTCAATTGTTCAATTTCTGATCATTCTTGATCGTGTATATCTTCTCCGATCATAGTCAATCGTGTTTTCGTAGTCCGAATTGGTTGTTTCTTATTGATCATAGTTGATGGATTCATTATTCTGAATTCTTTGTGGGATTCTTCTTCAGAGCACAAAGATTGTTCGGGTTCCATGGCTGAATTATCAAAATATGTTATGGTTCAATACGTATTACTCCAAAGGTCACCGAATATACATCTCAGACATGGATTCTTTGTTGTTCAAGTCTGCGATTTCGAAATTGTTGATTGATTCATTACAGATCAGAGTCTGGTTATTGATTGGTTTATTCTTGTTCAACATTGATCTATTAATGTCTTGTTAATCACAGTCTTAGATTTGTTGCTGGTTTCAAGTATGCAAATTTCTGCTCGAATTTCTCTTCAACAAGAATCACTAATTGGAAAACCATTTGGATAAAATTTTCATGTTTCGTGGTTGAAGTACAAGCTAAAATCTGTACTTCTATACGGTTCACTTCCAGGACCACCAGATCAAGATCGCACACGAGGTTTCTTTATTGGTTCATCTTGAAATTGGAAATAAATCTCTACTCCAATCATCAGACGATCTTTTGGATGTTGGTTCATACGTTGATACATCTTTCATGGATTTCTTAGAGAGCTTCTTTTACCTACTACTAATTCTGCTTGGGTTGTTGTGGTTTGTGGCTTGGATAGTTAAGATAACAATCAGGAGTATAAAGAAACTCACAGATCTTATCACACAATTTATTTGATGATGTGTGTGTCACTGCTTCTGAAGAGAAAATTGCATTGTTTGGTCGTATACAGTGTCTGTTTTGAAGGTTTCATGTGGTTCATGTATATCTTTGTGTTTCTTTAGACTCGTGATTTAAGCTTAAAAGATGAGGACATTCCACATGATTTTATATTGCAACTTTCAAGCTAGTTTCGATGTTTGGTAATCGCACTGCCTCTCACCTAATGGCATAATACATCATTGAGAAAAAGATAAAAGAATCATCAAATGCTTCTCATTGTCCACGAATTGATCAAATCCAAGATGAAAGTCTATTTCATTCCCTTTCATATTGGGAGAGGGGGGTATTATAATGTATATTAGTTTGGATTGTTCTAGTTTAGGTATTAGTATGGTTGGTTAATTAGTTGGTTAGTTGGTTATCCTCTCCTCTTTGTATTTAAGTTCAATTATATACTCAATTTAATTAAATGAAGGTTTTCACAAATTCATTCTCTCTTTTATTCAACTTTTGAGAATAATAAATGGTATCAAACAATTCAAGAACCTTCATTCAATTCTTCGACTGATTATTGAGTTTCGTTTTGATCTTCATCTTCAACAATTCTCTTTTTATTATACCAAGTCATAAATTTGGTTGATCTTTCATTTTAATTCTTCTTTGATCAATCAGTTTGTTTCATAATCTCTATTGAATTTTTATTCATTTGCTCGTCAAATTCTTGAATTGATTGTGTTCTTCGATTTCAGTTCACCGTTTCTATTTCTCTATTCTTCAACATCGTGTTCCATTGTTTTTATCACGGTTTCATCATCTTTTTCACATTTTTCAGTTTGATTAGATTTTCAGGTCCATCGACCAAGTTAGATTTCTTCTTGTATGATCGTTTGATTCAACTTTGATATGGTTTATCAGCTCATCATCGAGCTTCAATTTTACAATTTCATTCTCGATTTCTTCATGATCCAAGTTTTTCAGCTTTCTTTACTTGTATCGAATATCACAGATCGAGTCATTCTTTTTCTTGGATCTTCTTCTTTCCTTGAATCGGGTCTTTGTTTCATTCTTTTCACATTCAGTCTTGATTTGTAGTGTTATGATCAAAATTGATCGTGTTTATCATCATCGTCTATCTATTGTTCAATTTCCGATCAATCTTGATCGTGTATTTTTTCTCTAATCATAGTCGACCGTGTTTTCGTAGTTTGAATTGGATGCTTCTTATTGATCAAAGTTGATCGATTCGTTATTCTGAATTCTCTGTGTGATTCTTGGTCACTGCACAAAGATTGTTCGGGTTTCATGGTTGAATTATTAAGATAGGTTCTGGTTCACTACGTACGAATAGTTCCTAAGGTCACCAAATACACATTTGATACATGAATTCTTCATTGTTCAAGTCTGGGATTTCGATAATGTTGACTAGTTCATTACAAATCATAGATTCTTGTAAGTGATTGGTTTATTCTGGTTCAACATTGATCGATTAATGTCTTGTTAATCAAAGTATGTGATTAGTTTTTGGATTCAAGTATGCTCGAGTTTTCCTTCCAAAAGAATCATTTGTTGGAAAATTATTTGGAGAGCATTCTTATGTTTTGTGGCTAAAGTTCAAGCCAAAATATGTGTTTCAATATGGTTCACTTTCTAAACCACCAAATCAAGATTGCAGACAAGGTTTCTCCTTTGGTTCATCTTGAAATTGGATATAAATCTCTACTGCAATCATCAGACAATCTTTTGGATGTTGATTCATGTGTTGATACAACTTTTAAGGATTCTTGAGACAACTTTTTACCTACTAAGGTTTATGTTTGGGTTGTTGTGGTTTGTGGTTGTGGCTTGGAAGACAATGTCACAGCGAATTTGAGTCAACACGTCTTCCTATGTTATACTTCTCAGTGCGTTGACTCTCTGTCATTTGTGATGCTCACCGAGAATCTATATATCTCTTTCGATGTCGGTTACTTTCAATTTCACTCTAGTAACTTTCTCCATGAAAAGAAAAAGTCGGAGTTTTGCAGATATATCAAAGCAAGATTTGTATATTGTGTGTGAGAACATTAAATGCGTGACTAGAGCTCATAGACTCAACATCGATGAGAATGTGTATCAACTCAATGGTAAAACTCTATGCTACATCTTGATTTTTTGCTATTGGTATGGTCGTTATCATATCATTGTGGTCAGATGATTATGAAAATCCATCATAAAACAAAGACCTTATCACAAAGTTTATATGATGATGTGTCTGTCATTGCTTATGATGAGCAAATTACATTGTTTGGTGCTATACAGTCTCTGCTTGACGATTTCATGTGATTTATGTACATCTTTGTGTTTCTTTACACTCATGATTTGACCCCAAACTATGAAGACTTACCACATGATTTCTTATTGCAACTTTCATGTTGGCTTCGATGTTTGCTAACTCCACTGCCTCTCACTTGATAGAACAACTCATTGGTGGTGGGACCACCAAAATTCAAGATTGTTTATATGGTTGTTGTTTATAGAAAAAGAGTTTGGTTTTATCCATGATAACTTCAATTTCTCTTTTCATCATGGTGACTATAATTTCATAAAGGTATTTGAGGACTTCTAAAATTCTTCTCACAAATTTCTACAAATCATCATTGAGGAGAGGATAAAAAAGATCATCAAAAGTTTTTCATTGTCCATTAATTGAACAATTCCAAGATGAAAATCTAATTTATTCTCTTTCATCTTGAGGGGGAGTAGTAGAGTGTACATATGTTTAGTATATTTTGGTTATGATTAGTTAGGGTATTAGTTTTTTTATCTTATCCTCTCTATATTTAAGTTCATTTATATACTCAATTCAATTTAATGAAGGCTTTCACAAATTCATTCTTTTTTAGATTCAACCTTAGAGAATCAGAAATGGTATTATAGAAATTTAAGACCTTCAATCAATTCTTCAGCTGATTATTCCGTTGGTTTTGATTTTCATCTTCAACAATTTTCTTTCTGTTTTACCAAGACATAAATTTGGTTGATCTTTCATTCTTCTTTGATCAATCTGTTTGTTTGATCATATATGTTCAATTTTGATTCATTTGCTCGTGTTCTTTGATTTTTGCACATCGTTTCTATTAATCCATTCTTCAACATCGTGTTCCTTTGTTTTTATCATGATTTCATCATTTGTTTCACATTTTTCAGCTTGATTTGAATTTTCATGTTCATCGATCAAGTTATTTTTCTTCTTTCAGATCGTTTGATTTAGCTTCTATATGGTTTATCTGCTCATTATTGAGCTTCAATTTCACAATTTCATTCTCGATTTCTTCATGATCCAAGTTTCTCAGCTTTCTCTGCTTGTATCGAACACCATCGACCGAGGCCCTCTTTTTCTTGAATCTTCTTCTTTCTTTGAATGGAGTCTTTATTTCATTCTTTTTCATCACATTCAATCATGAGTCGTATTGTTCAGGTCAAAATTGATCGCGTTTATCATCATCATCAATTGTTCAATTTCCAATGAATCTATCTTGATCGTGTTTGTCTTCTCCGATCATAATCGATCTTGTTTTCGTAGTCTGAATTGGTTGTTTCTTATTGATTAGAGTTAATCGATTGGTTATTTCGGATTCTCTGTGGGATTCTTGTTCACTGCACAAAGATTGGTCGAGTTCCATGGGTGAATTATCAAGATAAGTTATGGTTCAGTACGTATAACTCATAAGGTCACCAAATACACATCGGAGACATGGATTCTTCGTTGTTCAAGTCTATGATTTCGACATTGTTGCCTGGTTCATTACAGATCATAAAGTCTGGTTATTGATTGGTTTATTCTTTAATGAAACTTTGATCTTTGATAACCAAGACGATCATATCAATGATCACGGTAATCAAAATCTGGTAGAACCAAACAAGGAGGAACGTCCAAATGAGGAGACAATGAATTTTTTCAGCATGTTGGAAGCAGCGAAAAATCCATTGTATGATGGTTGTCATGAAGGGGACTCCTTGTTATCTTTAGTGGCTCAATACATGAACTTGAAGCTAGGTCTCGGTAATTGAAGAAAGAATGCCCAGGTGATTAAGCTTTTAATATGGGCGAGAAATGCGTAGACGGTTAGACTCAGCTAATTTCGAGGATTTTGTCGGACGGTAACCAAGCGACAGGTTCGTATTATAAGGCAGAGAAACTGATGCGTAATTTTGGTCTCTCATATCATAAAATTGACATGTGTATCGAGAATTGTATGATATTCTAAAAAGAAGATGAATCATTTGATAAATGTAGATTTTGTCAAGCAACTAGGTATAAGCGTAGCGACTGATGAACAAAATACCATATAGTCGTATGTGGTGTTTGCCGGTGGGGGTAATAAAGAGAATGTATCAGACCGAGAAGAATGCTAAATCAATGAGATGGCACGCAGAGCATGACTCAAAGGAGGGAACAATGATTCATCCACCGGACGTAGCGGAATGGAAAAAATTTCAGCATCAACATCCTAGCTTTACCGGAGAAGCAATGAAAGTTTACCACGGATTGTGCACAGATAGATTTAAGAGAGATTTGCCTATTTTCACTTTTTAAAAAGTATTTGTCCATTTTAGCACTTTTTTCAGTTTGTCAAAAGTGAAATTTTGTGTGAGGAAACAAAAAATTAGTGTGGGGTGAAATGTCTCAATTGTCCTTGAGCTAATTTTATATCATTTTCTCTTTCATAAAAACAAATCGATTATAATATGTATTTGTTGGTTTTCTCTCTCATCAAACCACATAAATTTCTTCTTTTTGATATAAATAATTTTTTTGTTGAGAATCAATGATAATTGTAGTTAAAGAAGTTGAATATCTTTTTCCCCCAACAATTTAGGATGCATTTCGAAAATTTTATGGTAAAAGATAGTAAGATCGTAACCACAAAACACTGACCACAAATATGAGATACCATGGTTGTCACTAAAACATGTCGTGTAGTTGTAGCATCAAGATCATAACTCTATGGTATGTAACCACGAATCAATGAACTAAAATATATGAATTTATGATCGTAGTTGTTTGGATGAAACAAATCTGGAAACCTGTTTGCATTAAATTACTACCTTTAAGTCTACAACATTTTTACGAATGAAAATTCTCGAATGTACTTATAAATGTAATGTTTTGTAGTTGATATTTTATGGTTAGACGATTTTGTCTTGTCTCTTCAATTATACAATAGAACCATGAATGCATAAGACATTGAACATCAATTTTATTTAGTAACCACAAATCGGTAATCATAAAACATCGGTTATAAATACATATCAATACAAAATACTCAATAGAACCAGCAATAATAAAACAATGAAAGCATAAGACATTGAACACCAATCTTATTTAATAACCACGAAACGATAACCACAAAACACTGGTTATACATACATATCAATACAAAATATGCAATAGCACCATGAAAACATAAAACATTGGACACCAGTCTTATTTAGTAATCACGAAACGGTAACCACAAAACATCGGTTACACATATATATCACCACAAAATACACAATAGAACTATGAAAGCATAAGACATTGAACACTAATCTTATTTAGTAACCACGAAACATCGGTTATACATACATATCACCATAAAATACGCAATAGAACCATAAAAACATAAGACATTGAACACCAAATTAAACTATTTCCATATATTTAATCAAATTAACACATTTGCAATAAATTAGATTAAATTACGTTTAAAATTGCGTTTATGATTAGTAAATCCAAATTAAAAAAATTGACCTCTTTCAAAATAAACCAAATTGACACAGTAAAAAAGTTGATTATACCTCTCTTTCTCACATCTCTAGTGCAAATTTAGAGAGAAGAACAAAATTGAGATGTAAAGAGAAGAAAAGAAATATGGGGAAATAAAGAGAGAAGAGAGAAAAGGGAGAAGAGATGAGAGAAGAAGAGGGAGAGAGAGAGAGAAAAGATGATTGAATCAATTTTGAATCTCATTAATTTTTCTTTTTGACTTTGTCAGTATTTTTTATTTTTTTGAGGAAAGAGAAAAATGAAATTAAGAAAAAGGTAAAAAGTATGAGAGAAGAAAAATGAGGATAGATTAGTAAAAGCACATAGTAAACTTGCTATATGGTAAAAATGTTATTATAGACAATATGTTTGAAAAAGTTGTTATATGAGACAAATTGTTCTAGATTTAACATGTTTGGTATGTTACGGAATCATTCTCTATGGCATGTGGTTAGGACTCCCTATAACCTGCCCCCAGATATGTGTATGAATCCAGAATTTTTATGGTTGACGATTTTAAAGTCTGGGCTGAAGCATCCACGAGAAAGTCTGAATGTTTTTCTTCGACCTTTGATCAATGAGTTAAAAGAGCTTTGGTCAACTGGAATTGAGGCATACGATATATCAACTAGAAAGAATTTTAACTTAGAAGCGATATTGATGTGGAGGATTGTGACTTTCCAGCATGTGGTATGCTCTCGGGATGGACGACCCACATTATCGTGTCCAATATGCATAGACGATACAAAGACATTTCAGCTGCCAAATGGAAGGAAGACGTGTTGGTTTGATTGTTACCAGCGATATCTTCCTCTAGGTCATCCATTACGGAAGAATAAAACAAAATTTCTGAAAGGGAGACACGCTTTGGATGTTTATCCACATGAATCTCTGACCGTTTCGCAAGATATACAATTTAAAAATTGCTCATGTTCTTATATATATATATATATATACCTTGTTCGAAGCTCAAATTCGTTTCACGTTACCGACTCTAACCGAAGATGGAGTTTCTATGAAAAGAGATGCAAAATTCCCTATCTGGTTTAGAGAATACATATATATATATATATACAGTTAGTAAACCCATAATATGAATATTGTTTCATGTAATGATATGATATATACATGTTATAAATTAATATGCCAAATAACAGGTACTTAGTAGAAATGGGACAAATGAGCAGTTTCCAATATGGGTTCAGGAGTTAGTTCAAGGTACCATGAATAAAGCAATGATGTGGCCCATATATTATACGATACGGTATATGTTCCATACACGAAGTTGGGGACATAGAAGGAAAACATATAACTACGAAATATGTGTGAAAGGAGAAAATTATGTAGATGCATCTAATGAAACAGATTTTTATGGGAACATAACAGATATCATGCAATTACAGTACGCATGATTAGTGAACTTGAGATCACACTTTTTCAATGTGCCCACAGACGGTAAAAGAACAACAAAGAGCAACGGTGGTATTATAGACGTTCTTGCATCCGGAAAATATTACATATATGAGCCTTTTATTTTTGGGTAATTTTTATTTAAGTTTAATCATCTATTACATATAATTCATTTTTACTAAATAAATTTATGTATATTGCAGCTTCTCAGGGCGATTAGGTTTGCTATGTACCATACTCGTGCACGAAACAACTGAAGCAATTCTGGCTCAATGTTATAAAAGTCAATCGATAGCCCAGGGTTTGAACCCGACTCAGGTTTTATATTTCACATTAAAAGAGTCGCTCTGAAGTCGCAGAACAGCGACTCTTGTAGTTTCACCCGGATCAGTGACGTGTGATACAACCGGAGTCGCTTCGTAGTCGCTCTTTTGAGACTCCGGTGCGACCACTGCGTGGGTTAGGCGAACCCTAATACATAGCGTAACCCTAAACCCTGAGTACTCGCTCTGAAGTAGCAAAAGAGCGACTCTGAAGCTACTACATGTTCCATTTTTAGTTCATTTCATCATTTCTTTAAATTAGAATCGCTTTGTGTACTATATAATCAATTTGGTATCATAAAACCATCACTAAACTAAAATTATCTACTTTTGAAAAAAAAATCAATTGATCGAAATTGTTACATAAGTATAACGTCAGAATTACACTAAACGGGAAACCTTATTCATTCGAGTTGATCATAATTTTTGTTAATATTTATTTCATACGAATTACATGGTTATAAGAGTTTATATATTTGAAACTAAAAAGACGTCTCGTTTGTTTAAATTTGGACAACGGTTTTCAAAAATTCTTAAACCAAACATGTTATTAAAAAAAAAACACCTTATAGAATATTATTTGTATACGATTATCGAATTCGTTAACATGGTTCAATGGTTCTTACCTGATACTTAGGTCCTCTCCCTTCTCATAGCCCAGGGTTCGAACCTAATGAAGAGGTTTCTTAACCTCTTTACTCCTATTGATTAGAAGAGTGAGGTAAGGAATTGTGGAATGGGTGTGAAGATTGTTTTGTGGGTATAATGTCGAATCAAATTATTGGGAGAGAATTAGATCAATAGAACCTCTAGAGTATCGACTAGATCTAAGAAATAAAGATTGTCTAACTGTCACTTAAATCGAGCCTAATTAAGCAAATAACAAAGTAAGTTGCAGTGAACGATTATAAGCAAATGAAGATTAAGCAAACGATTAAATGAACTAAGCAAATGGCAAGGGCAATGATTTCAGATGATTTGAATCAGGATAATGATGCACATAAACACAAAATTAAGCTAGTCTTAGGTCTAGGGATTTCAGAAATAGATCAATCCACTCTCGTGACAGAAATCTCTATCCTAACATCCACAAATACACAATATCTTGGCATTATGCATAGTTAGTAAGCAATAGCAATGATCCCATGCAACCATCAACCGATTCAAACTCACTCTCATAGAAAGACCTTAATACAAACATTTAGATATATTCTAGAAATTCATGGACATCTCTCGATTAATGAACTTTCTAACATCTAGAAACAAGATGGCCAACCTTAATCTAGCATTAAGCATATCTAAAAGAAGCAGACAATTATATATTCAAGCATAACATCATCAATCCATTATCAAATCACCCTAATCAACGCTAACCATCTAGTTAGAGAAAGACTACTCACTTCCCATTTGGCAAACACAAGATTCTAGATGAAAGTTATGCTTAGCCATGGAAAGATTAAAAAAGAAAGGGATTGAGAAAGCAATAAACAAAGGTCAACAAAAATAAGCAAAGATTAACTAAAGAATTGCATTAGAACTTAAAGATTCAAGGTTAAGAACAAAAAGAACTTGATAATACCAAAAGTAAACAAATCATAGGAATGGAGGCTCTCTCCTTTAGGTTTTAGGTTTAAAACATATTTATAGTGGGTCCAAATGAGTGAAAACCGAGTTGGTCAACTCATTAAAACTGAAATTTGACTCTGGATTGGGCATTATTGGTCACACCTGGTCGATGCTTGTGATTGATCCTGGGTGATGCTGCATGGCCTTAATTTGCATCAGTCACCTATGACCGATGCTGGTGACCGATGTAGAACCTCTTCAGGCTGTTGATTGATATCGGCCAGGCATGAACGATCCTCTTGACTGATCTTCATGTCTTGGCTGATTTTTCTTCACTTGCTGATCAATCTGGTCCAATGTAGTCTAGTCCTTTCCCTTATGCTCCAAAATGCTCCCTTTCTTGCCTCAGTCTCTTGTATCACCTGAAATGCAACATATGCACAAATGCAACCCCAAAGGACTCTAAATGCAACCCCAAATGACTCTAAATGCGACCTAAACTATACAAGAATGAACATAAAAGAGGGTCTAAAAGCGAGCAAAAACCACACATATCAACTCCCCCAAACTTAACATTTACTTGTCCTCAAGCTAAGCAAAAGATTAGTAAATGGAAGAGGTTTGAAATTCAAGAACCCAAGACCAAATACTCATAAAATTTCTCTCAACCTAACATCAAGACTCATCTCATCATCCAAATGTTTTCAAAATACACTATAATTACTAAGCCATAAGTGATTCCCTTGACTAACTTAGATCGCCTTCCTACATTCAATTAATAGAAGGTGAAACATGATTAAGGAAAACAAAAAGATATTAATTGGTTCGGTATAAAAGGGACTCATATGCTCAAGAGAATGTTCCACACAAGACATGAAGGTCGATTGTAATTCGGTTTCTCTCGCAGAGTGAAGGGATTATAGTAAAACCGGGAAAGACAAAGAGCAATTGGGGTATCCAACATTGAACATCCATTCCCNAGTCGACCCAATCCTATCTTTTAAACAATAATGTCTTCACCATTCTTCTTTCTACCTTAAGGGATTTCTTTCTTTCATTTTACTTAGCTAGTTACATCTTTCTTTTCTATAATCCAAGGCTATCTTTTCATTTTCTTCTTCTTTTCATTGTTTCTTTCTTTCTTTTTCACTTAGCTTTATTCTATCTTAGGAGCTTCTTTTCCTTTACTTTCTTTTCTTTTTCATACTTAGAACCTAACAAGTTTTTTTTCTTTCTTTCTTTCTATCTCTTAACGTTTATTTTTTCTTTCCAATGGTGATTTTTGTTTCCCTTTTTCCCTTTCTTTCCCTTTCTTTCATTTCTCTCTTTTTATCCCTTAAGGTTTATTTTTTCTTTCCAGTTGTAATTCTTGTTTCCCTTTTCTTTCCCTTTCTTTCGTTTCTTTCTTTTATTTCTTTTCCTTTCTTTCAAGATCCATTATCATCATGATAAGCTAAATTCTACCCTTCACCCATAATCGATCAAGAACTATAACTACCCAAGCTTCATTTATTCATTTCAACCCTTAAATCTCTCTACCCAAAATAGATGTTCTTTTATTGGCGCTCTCTATGCTTTCAAGTTTTGGCAAAACCACAATCACTAATCATAGAATAAAGAGAGCTCACAAAGTGTTTAGGCTAGGGGGAAAAAGGGGTGAGAGGACATCATTCTTAAAATGAGAATGACCGAATTGAGCCTAGAGTGTTTCGGTTTAAGGGGCTCAAATTCGTACTTGAAAATCGAAAAAACCATGAAACCATAAGTGAAACCAAGATCATGCTAGTTAATAGTCCAAATTAAACTCAAATAATATTGGAGGCAACCTTAAGCTAGCAAGCTTATCAACAATCAACCTAGCTTTTTAAGCATCAAGATTCAACATAAGAACTTCAAAACTTTTCAAGATTGCTAAGATTGATTACAATGAACAACATCTAAGGACTAAGGGTTCCTTTTTGAAAACAATGAAATTCAAACTATATGTGACTCCATCCTAAACAAATAGGCAATGCAACTTAAATGGAAAATATATTTGGTTTTTCTGAAATTTTTCGTTTTTTTTCAAAAACATACCTATCTACAATGCAACATAAGACTCAAATCAAATAAAACAGAACGAGCAAATAAATATTAGCACGAAAGGTGGTTCCTCCCCCAAACTTAAACTACACTGTCTATGTGTAAGTCCAAGCGAAGAGAAGAAACCAAAAGTAAGATAAGAAAACTAAATGCAAAGTATATACAAAAATAAAGGTGATAAGAGGGGACCTCAATAAACGTTGTGAGATGGATCGAATTCTCCATCAGAAAGAGAACCTTGGGGACTCGTTGTCCGAGAAATAGCGCGGTGGGGGTGGTATTGGCTTTGGTAATCTTGAGAACGGGTTTCTCTCCTTCCTCTTTGAGCGCCTTCGTGCCAACATATCCTCTTCGGAGTTATCCATTTCTTGATCTTGAATCTCGAGGAAATCTGCTTCATACACGTTAGAACCACTTCTTGAACAAATCACTTGCCACAGAAGATTCCTATTCCGGCGGTGGTCGAACACGCTGTCCAGGTGCCCGAGCCCGCTATCCCATTAGACGATCTTTTTCGGATGGCGGGCCGTGAGAAATTGAAGATTCTCAATCTGGCACCGTCCCAGACATACTTTGGTAATTAATATGATTTTACAATTATTTGAATTATTTTAGGTATTTTACAAATTTTACAATTTTTAGAATGATGTATAAAATTTTAGATATTTTAGAATAATTTTAGAAATTTTAGAAATTTAAGAATGATTTGAGAAATTTCATAAATTTTAGAATGATTTTAGAAATTTTTATAGTGATTTTAGAAATTTTAGAATGATTTTAGAATATTTAGAATGCTTTTAACAATATTTTTGTTATTTTAAAAAAAATTTGAAGGTGCGATCGTGATGAAGGCATACTAGTTCTAGCGATCTCGACTGTCTTAAAAGACAAATTCGACGGTTCATGTTACAGTTGGACCATAGTTTTGGGACATGTCCAGAACCGGTTCTTGTACTTGTTCGCGGTTAGTAATAATATTAGTTATCAAAATAATTTTTTGCGGTTTCTAACATATTTTTTCATAATTGTAGCAACGCTATAGTTGGGACCCGGTTTATACGGGATTAGTGCGCGAAGAGTTTGACAAAATCTGCATCTCGGGCGAAGCAAAAGGGGAAACGCCCGAGGTGGATTGGGGAGGACTTATGGAAGTTCATGTGAGTGGGACACCGATGATGTTCGCGAGGGAGCAGCAATGCTTCCAACTCTCGAAATTCTAACCGTGACGCGCTCATTCCCCACAAACATTTGGCGAGCCAGAAATCTTATATGCGCATTCAACAAGTGGTAAGTATTGTAGTTATTGTTTTTCAAATAAAATTATAACTTGAAATCTAATTTTTTATTTTCAATGTAGACGCGACAATTAGGAATACCGGCCAATATTTCAGATGTGTTCCACATGACGCATACAAGGCCATATATGACGTTCGTCTATATGAAGGCGTAGAAGGTTTTCGAGTACTTTCATAAGAACTTCCAGGAGAAGATGACTCAGCTGGATCGCGATCAAGCGTCTGATGGCACCTCCCAAGTTGCAGAGCTCAGCCAGGACCAAATGAATGAATTTCTCATTCAGGTAATAACAAAATTTAATCTTTTACATTTAATCTTATAATTTATTTTTAAACTAATATCATTTCTTTTTTGTAGTCTACTATTGATGTTAAGAGAGGTCGTCCGTACGGGGTAGCCAGCCTTTAGAGGGTTTTGGGCAAAGGCGGTCCTAGCGGACATGAGGGTTCTTATGGTTCTGCCGCTTTTCAGACGATCCACGATGAGCTTCGAGCGGCTCAAAAGAGGATCACAGAGCAATAATCCTGAGCTAGAGAGCAAGAAGCCTGGGCTGCAAAGCTTGTTGTCGCTGAGAAAGCTCGTCGGGATGAGGTTAAAGCTTGTTTGATGCAAGAGAATCAAACGATGCAGAACCAGTTGGCCGCTTTGATGGCGTACATGAGGACTCAGAACCCGAACATGCCTCGAACCTTGTTGACTCCACTAGTGGCCGACCCTCCAGACTAGTTCTCCTCGGGATTACCGATATACCATACCCCTCCCGAAGCCGATTAGATTAGTTTTTAAAAGATTTTGTTCTGTTTTAAACTTAAAAACATATGTTTTTATTTTTAATTTTTAATAGAAGTTTTTCTTTTTATTTGATTTTTAATTTAATTAGTTATATTATATTATATAATAAAAATAATATAATTATTAGAAAAAATAAGGTAGACGAGTTGCTCATTAGTGGCAAATAAGAGACGCCAAAGGAGTGGTACAATAATCGAAAATATGTGCGATTCCTCATTTTGTAATCGAGAATTGCTCCATTTTAGCGACAACATGGAGCAATTCTCTACGTAGTCGCCCATTTTAGCGACTATGTACGGAGTCACACATTTTAGCGACTACATTTAACGACTCTGACACGGAGTCGTATCCATGTGCGACTCCGTTGACGAGTCACACATTAGTTGCAAAGATGAGCGACTACATTACGACTACACTATATGTGCGACTGTTGTGGCAGTCGCTATATGTAGTCGCACTTTAGCGACTATATCAGGCAGTCGCACAAAGGTCTCAGAAGAGTGACTACTCAGTAACTAATCTAATTAGCGACACGAAATGTGCAACTACTCTTTGAAGTCGCTCTTTAGTCGCACTTACACTATTTGCGACTAAAGAGCGACTCCTACTGTAGTCGATAAACGCCTCTTTTCTTGTAGTTTTTAAGTGGTTGTTGTTTGAAAAAAATGAAGTTTGGTTTTCTCCATGATAATTTCAAGTTTTCTATTCGCCATGGTAGCTATAATTTCAAAAGGTATTTGAAGACTTCTTAGATTCTTCTCACAAATTTCTACATTTCATCATTGAGAAGAGGATAAAAGGATCAATAAAGGTTTCTCATTGTCCATCAATTGATCAAGTACAATATGAAAGTCTTTTTCATTCTATTTCCTCTTTAGGGGGAGTATTAGAATGTATATAGGGTTTGGTAATTATTCTGGTTTAGGTATTGGTTAAGTTGGTTAGTTTGTTATGTTCTCTTCTTTGTATTTAAGTTCATTTATGTACTCAATTCAATTCAACGAACGTTTTCACAAATTCATTCTCTCTCTGATTCAACCTTGATATAATATGAAACATTTCACAAAATGAATTTTAAGATTATTTTTTTCGCTGGAATTATATATTGCAAAAACTTTCGAAACATTACAACTTAAGAACAATACTAAGCCGGCAGAACCGTGTATGAACATCTTGTTACAATACCCAAGAAAATTATGTATCACTTGTCGATCATTTGTGACAATAATCGGAGGAGATTCAAATGTACCGACTCAATCAGAAAAATGTAGCTTATTTCTGCATCAAACATAATTTGCTTCATACCAAAGTCTTTTGAAAATGTCATTATGATATCTTCTAGAGTGTTATTCACTTTCAAATAAAGTACGCTAGCCAACTCTGTGTTATCCACAACAAAATTCCATTTCATCTTTTGGTTGGACCACATACCATATAGAATATTGTCCTTGTTTATTTGTATTTAAACAAAAAACAAACATTGAAAACTTGTTTATAGAAAAAACCTAATCTTTAACGTAGTAGACCATAATGTTAGAACAATCTATTGTATATCTAGAATACGTAATCTAGATATGGATCAAGAATATGTAATCTAGATCTGGATCAAGAATACGTATTTTAGATAGTGCATTAAAATTCACGCGACATAAATTATCATAATTAATTTTGTAATTAACTAAACTTACCTAAAACTTAGATTAGGTATTTTCTAATTAATTTTTAAAGTTCAATTATGCTTTAGAGATTTATTAAGGTTAATTTAGTTATACTATGTGAGTAAAATATGTGAAATATCTAGTTTCACAAATACCGTTTTTAAACATTTTTCTGAAAATATATTAATTAATTAATTTTAATTAACTTATATATTTAAACATATGAGATATATATATATATATATATATATTTATTTATTTATTTATTTATTTATATATTTATATATATTTTAAAGTTATTTAAGTCATCAAAGTTTATGGAAGTTGAGAAATTGGGTATAATATTTTACATCCATTTAAACTTTTACACAATTTGAGTTGATGGATTTTAGTTTTATTCCGTTAAACTCCATCGAGTTTTGATAGTTTTGTCCCATCCAAGTTGATTCGATGAGATCGACACTAATAATTTAAATTTAAATTATAAACCAATGATTCAAATTCTCGTTTCATGATCATGAAATGTCGAAGCTTTTCAATTTTTAGATTTACGAATTTGGCAAATACCTTTTTTTAATAATTGAATTTCTTAAGTATACTGAAATGATTTTTTTTATTAATAGATCATAAAAGGTTGTACATTTTTTTGTCGAAAGGTTAAAGTTGGAAACCTTTTTTGCTGTTTATAATAAGTTATTTGTTTAATTTTAGTAACAACTAAATGTTTGATTATGCCCTCTTTACCATAATTATCGTTTTTCTCTCTAACCAGACGTTTTAATTTTCTATCAGTTTCTTGGAAAAGAGAATTGTCAGCCAATCCAATTAAAAATCGACATAGCTATTTTACTTACATCTTTACCTATTTCAACTTCTGAATCAAGAATTTTTTCTTCAAACTTTATCTCCCTTGGATCTTCGTGATTTCATGCAAAATAACCAGAATTGATGATGAATGGCCTAATCACTTATGGGTCAATCTTCAGTAGATTCTATTTTCTCGGGAAAATTAACTTTCTCTGAGAAAAAGGTTATCTCGCTGATAATCTGAAGATTCTCTCATCTCTCTCTCTATCTTAATATGACTCGTCAAATGATGCTGAAATCTCCATTATTGGCATCATCGAAAGATTTAACCATGAGAAACTCAGCACGAACAATGACGAGGAGCAAACGTATAGAGAGGAGAAGAGTAGGAGAAGTCGCGGGAGAAGCAGCGGCGGATTGTGCGGCGGTTTCATGTTGTTGTCCATGTGCGGCGGTGAATCTTGTGGTTTTAGCCGTGTATAAAGTTCCAGCGGCGGTTTGTAGAAAAGCATGGAAGGGAAGCAAACGACGTCATCTCATGATGAAACGTCATGGCTTGCTTGCTTCGACGACTGCGGAAGAAGGAAGCACCATACACGCTAGATTATATGAAGAAGATCTAACGGCTGAGATTGTTTTTCAAGAAAACGACATAAATGGTGAGCTCGACGTCGTTATGCTTGATAATGAAATGTTGGAGCGTTTCTATGGGGCTGGCTTTTGGAGAAGCCCTTCACAAAGAGACACGTCATTGGGATATCAATGATATTTTTGTGTAACAATTCTTGAGAGAGAATAATAGTAATTAATCTATATATAATTTAAGTTATATCATGTGATTATGCGAATAGAATAATATTTCATTTGTTTTTTAAGCTATATTTAAGGCTTTTACACATTATTGGGAAATCTTTTATTTTTTATTTCTTTCAAAAGGAAAACAACATTTATCATTTATTTAAACACAATCTGACTAATAGAAATACAAATTACAAAGTATAAATGATTATTAAAAATAAAAATATAATTATATTCCCTATATATATATATTTTTTTTTTTGTTGTAATGTAAGAATATTATAAACAACAAAAATTTACAAAAGTTCTGCAAGAAGACTTGCTACATGCCAAGACTTAAACGAAAGGCGTTAAAGGAAGCAAAACAGAACCAAAAGTGGCCAAGCACAAGAGAAAGCGAAGAGGTACAAACAACATGAGCGATGAGTAGCTTGCCTCGATAAAAACCTTGGAATGCGAAAACCCAGTGGGAAA
>OVAU01000469.1:0-20420 GCA_900406315.1 Biscutella laevigata subsp. laevigata
TAATGGAAAATTAGGTTTGCCGATTATTGATTATTGTAACAGAAACTATATACACAAGATGGAAGGAAGGAAGAAAAAATAAAATAAATTAATAAAACAGCAGGAGAAAAGGAGCGGTTGAGTTAAAATTGCCGGCGCTAGAGAATATTGATCTGTGAAGTCTCGGAATCGGAAGGTGGAGATCGTGATTGGATAATTATGGTGAAGGAGACGGAGTATTACGATGTGCTCGGCGTTAGCCCCACTGCTACGGAGGCCGAGATCAAGAAAGCTTACTACATCAAGGTTTTCAATCGAATCTCTTATTAGGCTCTGTTTAAGCTAACTTCCCGAGTAATGGGTTTTTATGGATTTGAAAGTTTTCAAGTTTGATGACTATTAGCTACTTGCTGCTTTCCTATTTTGCTCTAATCGAGTGACAAGTGGGGAAGTTCATGTCTTAGGAGCTTAGTGTCTCTGGAGTTCTGTAATGGACAAAAGTTATCTAATGCTTTACCACTTATTGAAAATTAGGTTGACCGATTTTAGACATTACGAAATGCTGATTTTTGGGCTTGTTTATCTTCTACAGGCACGCAAAGTACATCCAGATAAAAACCCTAATGATCCTCAGGCTGCCCATAATTTCCAGGCAAGTTCCAAATTTTGAATATTGTAATCGAAAGAGCTTAAGCTCTGTTGTTGTTCGACTTGTTTGCTAGGAAACATCCTTTATCTATAATTTAAGTCTTAGGCTTCTTGGCCTTTGATATTTGGAAATTATTGGAATGGTAACCTTGCATATTTAAAATAGCGGATGCTATCTGCATTTTGTATTATACGCTTTAACCATGTTCCCCTTGTGCATACACACGCACCGGGTTCTTCTACACGATGTTTGGATTGTTCTTGTTTTCTCATTGTTTGTTGAACGCATTTGAAGAAAGTGGATTTTCCCAGTGTAGGATAAGTCAATGAAGCGTGGAAATTGATTTTCTCTTTCTTTTTAGTGTTTGTCTGGCATGATATAGTTGTTATCATGCTCATAAAAGCATATTAGCAGAACTAACAGTGACCTTAGTTTTTAGGAAAATCAAGTTTCCAAGAGATCAGCCTAGTATGACGATGCTCTCTGTATTCTTTGTCTTTCATGGTCAACTTTTTCTTTGGTGGATTCTTCTAGATGAGCTGTTTTTTTCTCATACAGGTGTTGGGAGAGGCCTACCAAGTTCTCAGTGATCCAGGGCAACGTCAGGCCTATGACACATGTGGAAAGTCAGGGATTTCAGCGTTAGTGTCTTTTCTTGTCTTCTTTGTGATAGTTCAGAGGGTGATTCGTTGTTCACTGGTTTGCACCATGTGGAGTTTGGTGCATTTGTCTTGATCATCTTGCTAATGAATTTGGTCGTTTCCTCAGTTCTTACTTGTGGTGTTCATTCTTGCAGTGAGATCATTGATCCCGCGGCAATATTTGCCATGCTTTTTGGGAGTGAACTTTTTGAAGAATACATAGGGCAGCTTGCTATGGCATCAATGGCTTCACTTGATGTACTCGCTGAAGGGGATCAGATTGATACTAAAAAGATTATAGAAAAGATGAGGGTAAACTTATCATTTGCTGACCTATCCTACTTGAGAAAAGTCTTTGATCATCGTCCTTTCTTGACATACATCAAGCATATAATAAATCTATTATAAATTTACTTAGCTCTTCTGCACTCAATTGACATGATTAGATATCTTCTTAAGAGACTGTTTTTTAAATTATAAGGGATAAAAGGATTGTGTTCGACATGTCACTTGAACAGAGAGTACGGAATTCCCAGATTCTCCCTTTGTTTATAATTTCCTAAGCATGTTTAGACTGCTTTTGGTTTCAGTCTGTTCAGAAAGAAAGAGAAGACAAGCTTGCTCAGATTCTTAAGGACCGTCTCAACCTATATGTGATGAATAAAGATGAATTCATTAGCAATGCTGAAGCTGAAGTGGCAAGACTCTCAAACGCAGGTAACATTTTCGGTAGCATATTGTTTCCCTTCATAGTGTATTCTTTCTCTTTCAATCACTGCCATATCTGTGCTTTAAAACCAGACCTAACTCCTTCTTTCATCTATAATCAACAGCATACGGCGTGGAAATGTTAAACACAATTGGATATATATACGTAAGGCAAGCGGCAAAAGAGCTTGGGAAGAAAGCTATATATCTTGGTGTACCATTTGTTGCTGAATGGTTTAGGACAAAAGGTCACTTCATCAAATCTCAAGTAACAGCTGCAACAGGTTAGTGACTTAGGATAAAGACGACCTCATCAAGATAATGTTAATATCAGGTGTAAGTTGTTGTATGGGTTACAGAAGGAACATTTATTTCAACTACTGAACAGAAACCCCAAGAATAACTTTCCTAGCCTTCTAAAGCTTGATCTCTTCTCTTAGGGAGAAACATATAGTGACTTTTCTTCTTCTGGGTTTTTTTCTGTCGTCCTAGGTGCATATGCTTTGTTTCAGCTGCAAGAGGAAATGAAAAGGCAGCTAAGTTCTGAAGGCAATTATACCGAGAAGGAACTTGAAGAGTACATGAAGGCCAATAAGAAAGTGATGATTGATTCTCTATGGAAGCTCAATGTTGCTGATATCGAAAGCACTCTATCCCGTGTTTGTGAGCTGGTTGTCTAGCTGTAACTGTTCACTATTTGGCTGCTGTAGGATCTCGGTCCAGTTTCTTGGTTATAACCACTTAATGATTATTTTTGGTCTTAGGTACTTCAAGATCCCACTGCTAAGAGAGAGGAGCTTCGTGCAAGGGCCAAGGGGTTGAAAACTCTGGGGAAGATCTTCCAGGTAAATCATTCCCCTCTTGTAGAATATAACACGTGTTTGTTCAAAGTATTTTTCAGTTGTCATTCAAGAAATTAGAAAGGTCTGATTAAAAAGGATTTAACTTTGCGGTTTATACAGAAGAACAAGATAGCCAGTGACAGTGATCCTTTAGTCAGAGCCGAACGTCACAAACTAAACGGAAATGGTCAAGACCGTGATGATGCATACAAATCACCAAAATCCGATGAATCATCTGGGCCTCAGGTACATATCCTCTTTTTTATCCATTCCCACACTGTGCACCTTACAATAATATTCTAACTAGAACTTTTCACATGAAAGAAAACCAAAGAAACATAACCTTGTAATCTCAATATCTCCCCTTCCATTAACCTCATTTTTGTAAGACACGGCTCCATTTTTGTATGTGATAGAGAACTAGGAATGATTTTTAGGGTAGATTGATTAGGAAAATTGGTGTGTCGAAAGTTGTTTATGTCATGACTTATGAGAGATCATGAGATAAGATCCATTGTATTTGGTATGACTATTTAGGCGGAACAAACTGTTTCACTCATATATTGGGCTAAGTTATAGGATACCATTGTAATTGCCACTCGAGAACTCATGAAATGCAATGTATGTAGGAACCGCAAAGCCCTTATGTGGAAGCACCGAAGCTTGGAGATGAGCAAATGAACCATTACTTCCCGAGGCCTGCGCCTCCTCCGGGAGCACAGAGACACTCTTAAAACTTGCAAAAGATTGATTCAGATAAAAGATCGCGTAAAAGTTGTTTCCCTTTTGTACTTTTATGTTACATTACAAACTAAAACCTTTATGCTGATAAGTGGTAATCATTATGTAATTTTGTTATTTTTAGTAGAAGAAATCTTTGAAAAGCACATAATTTTCTTCTTCTTTGATCAGGACCGGCCCGTTATATATTGATGTCTAAAGTAGAAAACTAAATTTGTTGCTCTTTTATACATACAAATTTTTTATTTTTGCGATTGATGCTCCTAAATTTTTGATTTTAATATGATACCATAAAACGAGTGCTTTAAGAAATCACCTCAGGTCCGGGCCTGTCTTTGACAATGTAAAATGATTTAATTTTTATTTATGTATGTGATGTTTGGTGATCATCTATTAATTTCTTAGATATAAGATCTACTTTAGTAAGGTATAACAACGTTTCGATATAAATCTTTCCTAAATAATACTTGTCTATTGAAGATGTTGTCGTTAGATTTTTGAAAAATAAAGGCACGTGACGTTAAATGAAACGCATTTTGTATAAATTAATAAACAAGTGTACCAAAAACGGAAGCATGAGGTCAAATACGGTCAACGACAAGCGTCAAATATTATAAAATTCCAAGTGCGAATTCTGAGATAGGAATCTATATTCTATACAAATATATAATAATCGAATTCTTCATGGAAAGCATCAATGGCGGGTGCTTACTTTTTTTTTTTTTTTTTTTTTTTTTTTTTTTTTTTTTTTTTTTTTTTTTTTTTTTTTTTNTTTTTATAGCCAGACATCACCACCAGAGTCCAGGACGAGTGAAGCCAGTGTGCAAAAAAAAAGGAAGAAGATACTGAGAGACGTCTTCGTTTTTCTCTTTGCGCTTTTCTTCGCGGCTTCCACGAAGGAGCTCAACGGCGTGATATTGTTTCCACAATTTCCCAATCTCATAATCTTCCTCCGATTTTGATTCCACCATTTTCAGATATATCGCCCTTGGCGAGTCCCGGATCTGATTTGTGGTGGAACAAAGTTTGGTCTGATCCTCGAATTTTTTAATTGCGTAACGTTTGAATACAAATTAGTCGGGAGATGGAGAAGACAGAGAGCGAGAAGAAGGTATCAGGGGTATCTAACGTCGGTGCATGGGCAATGAATGTTTCGAGCTCCGTCGGGCTCATCATGGCTAATAAACAGCTCATGTCATCATCTGGTTTCGGCTTCAGCTTCGGTTTGATTTCTCATTCACATTTCACGGATTTTTTCATTTGTGAAACTCCTTATTCAATTGTGGAAGAGTTATCCATTAGCAACGGATTTTTGTTAACTTTTTTCTTCTTATTACAGCGACAACTCTGACGGGATTCCACTTCACTTTCACTGCTCTCGTTGGTATGGTGTCAAACGCGACTGGATTATCGGCATCAAAGCCTGTTCCTCTCTGGGAGCTTCTCTGGTTCTCACTCGTTGCTAACATCTCAATCGCAGCTATGAATTTCAGCCTCATGTTGAACTCTGTTGGCTTCTACCAGGTAACCTTCCCTTCATCCTCTTGTATTTGATCATTCTCCTGATTGCCCACGATTTTTTAAATTTTCACCTAGATTTCAAAACTCAGCATGATTCCGGTCGTTTGCGTGATGGAATGGATTATCCATAGCAAGCATTACTCCAGAGAAGTGAAGGCATCTGTTTTGGTTGTCGTTCTAGGAGTTGGGATTTGTACTGTCACTGATGTCAAAGTTAATGCCAAAGGTTTTATTTGTGCTTGCACAGCCGTTTTCTCCACATCTTTGCAGCAGATCGTAAGTTTTTTTTTAAGGCCATCACTCAATTTGTTCAATCCTTATCATATCCAGTGTTCCTTTGTTGCTCCATATCTGACTTTGTGCATTATGAAGTCCCAAAACGTTTCTCAGATATTTGGCAATCTGGCTGACTCGCAGTCACTCTCTGTCTTTTTCAATCTTTGTGGATATGCACGTTAAGCATTTCATTGTATAAGTTGTCTTAGGGCTTAAGACCCTTATGCAAAGTCTTACCCTGATAAGGTTCTCTGTTGATGATGATATTCAAAATGTATCTCATATATTTTCTCGGGATCCAGTCAATAGGTTCACTGCAGAAGAAATACTCGATAGGATCTTTCGAGTTGCTGAGCAAGACAGCTCCAATCCAAGCCGTTTCTCTACTCGTATTTGGTCCATTTGTTGACTATTTCTTGAGCGGCAGATTTATTTCTACTTACAAGATGTCTTATGGTGCCATTGTAAGTTTTGATTCCCATTTTATTAAATCCAAAAATCTTTGCTTCGTTCCAACTCTTATCTAACAAATGATAACCATCACATACACATACAGTTCTGCATTCTTCTCTCCTGCGCATTGGCAGTTTTCTGTAACATAAGCCAATATCTCTGCATAGGAAGATTCTCTGCTACCTCATTCCAAGTTCTTGGTCACATGAAAACAGTCTGTGTCCTAACATCAGGATGGCTTCTCTTTGACTCCGAGATGACATTAAAGAACATAGCAGGGATGGTCATAGCTGTGGTTGGGATGGTGATTTACAGTTGGGCGGTCGGGTTAGAGAAACAGAGAAAGCCGAAAGTCTCATCACATGGTAAGAACAGTATGACAGAAGATGAGATTAGACTGCTCAAAGAAGGAATAGAACATATGAATTTGACAGACATGGAGCTTGGAGATACTAAAGCATAAATTAAAAAAAGGTTCTTGTTTTTGGTTGCTCACATCATGTTCCCTTTTTTTGCCCTTTTATTTACATTCTTTGTCTCAAAGAACCTATTTAGCATACGTCTAATGAGCTCTCCTCTGCAGACACATTTTTCTGATGCAATAAACACCACAATGTGGACATAGTGGCAGCAACTATCTCATATACAAAGTCAAACTTTATTATCAGATAACAAAATATATATAAACCACGAGTTTACAAGCCATTTAACAAGTAGAGACATCTCTAGTTTCCATTGAGAGTGACCACAACTCTGCGTGCTGTTGGAGCATCACGGTGTTCACATAGCCATATACCCTGTAAACCCCAAATTTCAAAAAGCTATTTAATAAGACTAACTAGATGCAAACCAGAATTGCAAATAATGAAGGTATTGTAAGTCAGCAACATAAATGAGGAAATATGAAAACATGTGAATGCAGTAAATGTATAGTCAGGATGGAGAAATTTATTACCTGCCAAGTTCCCATGTTAAGTTTTCCTTTAGTTATTGGGATTCTGCAAAACCATGAACACTTGTTAAACGAAAAGCCAAGAGCTAACAATGTACAGTACAGATTCAGTTTAGAAAATATAAAAATGTGGCTCACGTGAGTTGACATCCAAACATTGATGATTTGATATGAGCAGGCATGTCATCTGGACCTGCAATTATTTACACAAATTCAATTCTCAATAATGAATGCACAAGTCACAAGTTTGTAACAGTATGAGAGTTGCATTCTGATAAAGAGGAAAATCACATTCAGAGCATAAAGGGAACAAACAGCTTTAATCAAACATTAGTTAACAAATTAGCTTCAGTGTGATGAAACCAACAAATAAAGGTAATTCTACCTAACTAACTAACCTTCCATGGTATGCCTCCAAGGCGCTGAATTCCCCTGAATTTCAAAACAATATGTTAAATTTAAGCACCAAATCAAAACACTGAGAAGCCAACCATATATGTGTATACCTCAGGAACAATCCTGTTCAAGAAAGTCTCAGTATCAGCCTGAACATCTGGATCATAATTCTCATTGATTGTGAGAGATGCACTTGTGTGTTGTACTGAAAAAAGTATAAGCAACCAAAAAACACCATTTTCTCAATCGAGAATTCGAAACAGAGAGTAGAAGCTAAAGGAAATTACAGAGAGAAGAAAACTCACAGAAGACATGAGCAAGACCACAATTAAATTCTGACAAGTCTTGCCCGATTTCTTTCAATATCTGTCTCAAGACAAGAAACCACAAAACCTCACAAAGCTTTAGCCTTTAGGAACACAGATTTTGTCGTCAAAGAAAGCATACACGATTGAAACTGAAATGAAGTGAATAGCCAAACAAGATCATCAACTGAGCCAAATCAAAAAGTTCGAATACAGAATAGGTACAATAGTGACACAAAACAGTCGAATCGATTTCAGAAAATTCACTCGAAGAAGAAGAAACCTTAGGAGTGATAAGATGACATCCCCGGCGTTGCGGTGGAAGCGTGATGGTTTTCTGAGCCCACTTAGGACCAGAGGAAGTCGCCATGGAAGCTCGATCGGTAGCTGGATTCGCTGGAGTGAAGACCGATCTAACACGTAGAGGAACAACACCAGAGAAGAAAATCGTCGAGCTCTGCATAGCTTTCGGTGTTCCTCTAAGCCCAATAATAACAACAATAATGGCTGACAAAATTCTAACTCCAACTCCAAACCAAAATCTCTCAAAAGGCCCTTTCACTTTCACCATTATCGCCATTATTTTTCTTTTCACTTTGCTTCTGGGCCTTAGAATTTTTGTGACAAAACGGCTTGCAGTTCCACTCTCCAATGTTAAAATAAAAACTACATGCCGTTTTCAATATACAATTCGCTTTACATTTTAATAGTTTAATAGAATCATTAAAAAAAAAAAACAGAATCATTGTCTTCTTGATGGTTCCTCAATGATTACATATCGGAAACTTGAGTTTTCCGGAGAAAAATCTATGTTTTTGCTCTTCTTCTTCAACAATTTCTGAGCAATTCTCTTCGTGGAGTCATGTAAACACTTAACCGTTGTCTCCATGAGCCCAGTTGCATCCAATGACATATCTTTAGCATAATACTGAACGATCTTGGGCAACATTATTTTTGTCTCATTGTGTATACGAATATTGTTTCTTATGAACTCTTCTTTGGCTTGTCTAAGATCCCTAAAAACGCAATCCGCGGTGTAAACTCGAACCTGAAAGAATGAAAAAACTGTAGAAGATTAAAATCAATGAATTTTTAGCAAAGAAAGCTTTCATGTTGTAGAGGTGAGCTAGTTCTTCACCGGAGGATCTGTAGAAGCTCCTGAAGAAAGAGCAAAATGAGCCAATGCCTCAGGGTATTCCAAGCCATAAATGTGTTTGACATCACAAGCTTTCGACTTTCTTGATGGCGAAAACAATGTTTGCAACAACTGTTTACAATAATGTCAAGTACAAGTCATGAAATGTACTGAAAGTGTGGGGAGGGACAGAGAGAGAGAGAGTTTGTTGCATACAGGTGGTGAGAAATGCGGGAGAATGCCTAAGATTGAGCTCTGGATAATGTAAGGGTTTACGCGATAGCCTCCAACATCATAAGCTGCCTGAGACGATGTATATAGAGTGGCTTAAGTAAAACACTGTAACAGCTAAGACGTAAATCGATCAGTATAAGAGAAGTGAACACCAAACCTTTAAAACTGAGGAGTTTCTTGCACGATTGTGAGTTCCGTAGGCTAAATAGGCCTGCAACAGAGAAAAAAAATCAATGCAAAAAAGATTTAAGCATATCCAAAAGACATAACCAATGAGACACTACTTGTTGGTTGCTTACATGCATTGTGAGGGCATTGTGAATGTTTATCCAAAACGCGAGCTTCTCTTCACGTTTCATTCTACTCGGATCAACTTTTTCAAGCTTCTGAACTAGTGTTCTATATACACCATTTGAGTAACGTTTCAGATCAACCCAAGTTATTCAAATGTCACGGAAGTAAATTGTTGCTGATTTAAGTATGTGTGTACCTGAAGTTTTGGAGCATAAGAGCGGCGTAATTGAAACTACCGTCATCCAGGTTAAGTTTCAGAGACTCTATTACAATACTGCGTGGCACATTTGCGTCTATGTTTTCCCGGAGACACGGGTTGCAGTGATCAAAATTGGTAAATGAAGGTGAAGAAGAAGCTTGAAGACAAGAATTGGTTTTTGCTTTGCTTGAGAGAGTACAATACACAGAAGATATGCATCTTAAGATTTCTTCAGAGAGCCTACTCGGGTTCACAAGGGTATCGACAATGTGTGAAGAGCCCAGAAGATCTCCCAGAGTAGTGTGATTACAAGAAACAGATCCAGCCTTCTGCTGCAAAATGATCAAAACATCATAAGTCTTTTCAGATTCATCACAGTGTTGGGTAAAATCGCTTAAAGAAAGCTATAGAGAAAATGCAGCGGCAGTACTTACCCTTGCAGACAAAGCTTTTAAGCTGGCTTGGAAACTCCGAGGTGGACAAAAAGAGGAACGTTCAGAAGCCGGAGAATCTTGATAATGGTAGCTGAAGAGAGCCTCGGATTTGGGACAATACTGACTCGACACTAAACTTTTTTCAGTGTGAGGAGAAAAAGAAGTAACTTGTTCATCAAACGCTGTCCTGTAAAGAGAGAGCAGATACTGTTCCGTGCGCAGAATTTCAAACTCGAGTGAAGCAATTTCCTTCCTCAAATCTTCTGAAGACTGCAAAAAAAAAACCATAACATGAGAGCTTTAGTACATTTGCCACAAGAATCTTGGAACATACAAGGCTACATACAATACAAAGATCAAACCTTTGGCATTAGGTTGCAGTTA
The DNA here is from genome assembly GCA_900406315.1 of Biscutella laevigata subsp. laevigata. Taxonomy (NCBI): domain Eukaryota; kingdom Viridiplantae; phylum Streptophyta; class Magnoliopsida; order Brassicales; family Brassicaceae; genus Biscutella; species Biscutella laevigata. Next base: position 10,144 of record OVAU01000469.1, read on the forward strand.
TAATCCTTGTGAGTTAGTAATCTCTTCTCAATCGATACAATCTGACATTTTAAACGTACAAAAAATGTGTCTTTTAGAACTCCAAAAGTCCTAAAGTAGATGGAGACAGACAATACCCAAAAGTTTTTTGAAAAGAGAATGAAATTACTTGTTTACTGTAGGAAGAGAATCTTGAAGGTGATGCAACAATCACACTCTGCTTCTCCGAGTTCCTGCTACCAAAAACCCATTTCACATTTTAAGTTTCTCCCAAATTAAGTTCAATAAAAACAGAGAACAGTCAAATCTAACTGCAGAAAGAGACAGGAAGCAATCGGGTTTATCACCTTGGAGACGATGAAGAACCATCAGGAGAGGAAGCTGAATGGCAATGAAGACCCATCATTTTCTCGAACTTCCTCACACTTTTTTTTCTTTTGTTTGAGTGAAGAAACAAATTCAACAGAGAATATTACGAAAGCGTTAATAAAATTTGACATCCCATCATTAACTTCCTTTGAGACGTCAAGAGCATATCTCGAAAAGCTCCATTCTTTTTGGCTTCTTGTTTTATATGCTCATGTGACTCCAAAACTTCAGTAGTATTAAAAAAGGAAGAAATTTTCCTCGTAACTTTCCGGGAAAATTAGCAAGAAAATCAGGAAAGTGAAACCGACATTTTCCCCGGGAGTTCAGACGAGAGTATCCCAAGTAATTATTCTAAACCCTAAATCATTATTTAATACTTAGTAGTATCTTTATAGTATTATTTCAAAATCATTTTAAAAAATTAGTCTTTAAATTAATAAAATAATTACATATATACCACTGCTAAAAATAATTAAAAGGATAAAATAAAAAAAATAAAATTAAAAAAATATATATAATTTTCATTTAGGTAAAATTAGAAATATATGTATAATTTTTAGTTGAGAATTAAATATTTACTTGTGAGAAAATATTTTTTTAAAAAAAAAATTAATATATTTTTTGTTTTAAAACGAATTTTAAGACAAATTTAAAAATCAAACCATGTAATATTGGATTTATCATTTTAACCAAGATACCTACTTTTCCTCTCTAGATAATATTAATATATCTAATAATATTTAAATAGAGATAAATACAAAAAAAATATATAAAATTTTCTCTAAATAAATCTAAAAACAAATAAAATAATATTTTAATATTTCAAAAAGTATATAAATTCACATATATATTTCGAAATTTTCCCAAAAATACATTTTTTCCAAGATATATATAGAAATCTAACAAAAATAGAATAAAAAATAATGATTTTTTTTTTGCTAGACTGGTCTTTTAAAACAATTTTCATTAGAAAATCATTTAAAATTTTATCTTCAATACAATGTCTAACGGGTTAATCAACGGATCAAATTATTGTCTGAATTCAATATATAAATAATATTATTATTATATTCAAAGTTAAGCATTATAAAATTAAACAAATTTATAGAAATTTTTTTATTATTATTTATTAATCACATATTTAATTTTTAAAATACAATTTTATATTAAATTAAAATAAAGTAACATTATAATTTAAAAACACATCACCGCGCATATAATGTGATACAAATCTAGTTTACTAGTATTACAAGTTCCATTAATAATCATTACTATTTTCATTACTAGTAGAACCAATAATTATTCTAAAAACCTGAATCTATTCGCCAAACTTATGGCTAAACAAACTAAACAGAGTTGCTTTCAAAATATATTATTAGCATTAATAGAATGATTAATAGAACGAACAAAAAATAGATCTTTTACTATACTCAGTTGCTCACTTCTCTTAGCTCAACTACTCTGAATGAATGCAATAAATTTGTAAGAAAATGTTATAATAAAATACACGAACTGCATCAATTATTGAAAGCATAAAATATCAAAATATATAAAACATTATTTTATTTGTAAAATATTTGGCATTATTAATTAATATATAGAGATTTTAAATTTTTGTGAGAGAATTTGTTCATCTCATTTATTAAAAAATTGATTAATGAATCCGCATTTTGTGATAATATTAATTGACAAAAAAAAATATAAGAATATATTTTTATTTTTATTTAGTATGTATATATTTGCATTCTTATGTTTATTTATTTATTCTGTGATACTCATGGAGCATAATAAAATAAAAACAAGCAATAAATGCAGTCGATCTCAAGAACAACTAAGTAAGTGGGGACAATTAACAAAATCCATAAAAGAGTTGACAATGAGACCTTAAATAGTTACAAATATTTTGTGGTCACAACCAAAAAATCTATGCACATATTTTTTTATCAATCCATTCAGAATATAATATAATCGAAGACCTTAATTAGTTCAGGGAAAAAAACATTTCCTCAAAAAGAGCGAGTAAGTAGAAGACTCAAATATCATATTTTTTCAATGTTCTTATGAATATAATCTAAGAAGAAGTATAACAAATTACACTGAGAAATTGATAAGAAGAAGATATGATGAAAGTGTTACTAGTATATGTCATGTTCTTGGTGTGGATAAGAAGAGAAAAATGAATTTAAAAAAATAGAGAGTAATGGAAATAATCACACGAACTTCCAAAACAAGTTTCATTTTCGACATGGTCCGTTTGGGTCAGACTAATAAATGCCTTTCCAGTATTGTCACCATTTTTCTTCTATAGTTATTAGTTCTACAATTAATATTATCAAATGTGAAAACATTGTCTGATTTTCTACTATATTTAAGAGGCGCAACTTCCAATGCCTAATAAACTTGAATCTTAATTTCATATTATAAACTGTTTTAGTAACGTAGACAAACAAAAAAAAAAAACTGTTTTAGTAACTTTCTTCTTTCGGTTTCGGTGAATTATTATCGTAGTTAAACTAACTAACCGGGCCGAATTGACTCAGCTCTGAACTAGGGCCCATAGTGAAAGCTGGGCTTTCTTACATGTGAAATATTACTACTGTTCAAGTTCCTAACATTTTGTTGCTCGGTGACAAAACTAACTTTTGATCCATATAATACACAGCTATATATAAAACCGGATTACATTTCAATTTTAATTTCTTGATTATATTTAATTATTGGTTAGTCTCTTTTCCTTTGAGAGTTTGACTAAAAGATGCAAATTGTTGATTTTATAAGTATCTATACAGTCTAAGATGGGTTGTTTAAGAGAATTAGAGCCGGCAAATATGACAAATGAAAAAGCAAACTTTGTTATTGCGCGCTTTTCTCAGTCACCATTTAAGAATTTTTTTATTTTCATTTGTTATATATTTTGAATAATAAGTATTCGTTGTTGTGACAACAAACATTTACATATGAATAATAAGAAGAAGGAACCGTTGGGGATGAAATTGCACGTGAAAATTAGACTAAAGGAGATGGTTGTGGAGCCAACTCTGTCTCTATGTCATGGTTAATATTGTATCCTCGATCCTGTGCGTCTCCCAATAAAATTTTAGAGATTCTAAGACCACCTCCAATGGTGGGATGATGAAGGTATCTAGAGGATATCTAGTTGTCAAAATAATAATATTTTAATAGAGAGTTTGAGAAACTGTATCTAGAAACTCTCTTTTTAGATACTCTCAATTGAGTATCAGATACTCAAATCAATTAAATATTAATAAAATTTCACTTCTTATTATTTAGATATTCATTTTAACATCTAATTGTTAGGGATGCTCTAAGAAAATATAATGGAGAAACCCGGACGAGTTAGTCCAGGTGGTAAACGGCCTGCAGCTGCAGGTACGGCCGTCAGGGTTCGATTCCCCGGGTACGCGGATATGGGATTTGTTTACTCCCATTTGCATACCTGGCGTGAGGTTCCATCCGCGGGGCTCACCACCCCTTTGGGGATTAGTCTGGCTTACCCTCGCTTACCGCGGGGACGCTGGGACACCCCCAAGGTTAAAAAAAAANATATATAATGGAGAACAAGAAAATCAGATAACAGTACTGTCTTACGCAAAACAGGGGACAAAAGTACATATCAGTAAAGAGTCTCATATACCTAGCTGGATATCACTATTTTGCATGCCTGTGTCGGTTTCTTCGACGTGGCCTAGCTTCTGTATAATATAAATTCTTTACTTCCCGATCAATATCGATTTTTCTAAGCAATATTCTTGTACAAATACGATGAATGTAATCTCAAGATATGGTGTCTCTATATGTATATGATTATCTCTCTCTCTAAAGTATCATGTTATTTCAGAATCACTTTAAAGAATATAACATTTAAATCAATAAAATATTATATGATATGTCACTGAAAAAATAACAAATTAAAAATATTCATTAAGGGTAAAAGTTGAAATACGTGTAATTTTCATTAAAGGTAAAACTGAAAATATATGTAATTAAACAATTAGGTTATAATAATTTAAATATTGATATTTAAAAGATAAAAAACTATAGTTATATATTTAATTTCATTTTTTTTAAATATCCTATTTAGGAAAATATTAAAAACGAATTTTAAATATAATTTTAATCAAAAACAAATTTTAAAAATAATTATAAAAATCAAATATGTTAATATTTGATTTATCCTTTACAACAAGATCATAATTTATCTATCTTTTTAAATTTCACAGTATTCAATTTAGATTTTTTTTCCAATATATAATATAATTACTATAATTTAAATATAATTTTTTGTATATGAAAATTATGTTCTACATAATTTTTTCTTCTCATATATATTAAATATAGTAATTTAAATATAAGTTTTAGTATTGAATTTTTATGTACATATATAAATATATTAAATATAACAGTAAACCAAATTATATTAATATTATATTTATGTTTTTATCATAAAGTTTTTAAATAATTTTTATCAAAAAATCATTTAAAATTTTATCTTCAACACAATGGTGAGACAGGTTAATCAACGGGTAAAATCATGATTCATAAAAAAACATTATATAATTAAATAAATTATAGAAAATGATTTAGTATTATTTATTAATCACACATATAATTTTAAAAATATAATTCTCTTTAAAATTAACATATCATAACATTATAATTTTAAAAAACATTACCCAGCATATAGTACTTTATTATAGAATTGTGTGTTGATTGAATACTCATTTTATTCATTTATACATTCCATATTCTCAATCAAATCAACGTATGATATTATAAGAGTTTTGTTAATTATTCAAATAAAATCTTTTTAGACTATATTGTAACTTGGTGTGATCAAAGAGACAAATATTAATTGAAAAACAAAAGAGGTCCTACAGTGGCAGTGTGGCACTGATTTGGAACCGAGCCAGATCACCGAAGCTAAAACCAAGATCCTTGATCCTGTTTGGTCGCAGTCGCCCATTGCTTTGGGATGGTGGTTCACGAGGCAACATGCTTGCAATTGACATGACTGTGGTGGTCCCAAGTGATTTTCATGGAATTTACATATTCATTGTTAAAAATATAGCCAAATGCAATTAGCTCGACCGTTTGGTGGAAATTGGATTAGTCAATTGTTAAATCAACCAACAAGATAGTGAGAAATCGTAGACACCATCTCTCGATCCCTTTCAATCCACATACTCCATGCCTTATTACTATTATCATTACTCACCTTTATAATCTAAGCCCTTGATCATTATGTGATCTTACAGATTTTAAAGCTAGCTAGCCAACATGTTGGATATAGGTTATAGCTATGTTTCTAAAAAGTTATACTGTTAGATTTTGTTTGTGGATTAGTCCTTATATATTCCTACGAAATGTTTTCGCAATGGTCTAGTAGGTATAAAATGTACATTAATAAACCCATAAAAAACGAAACTACAAGAAAATCATATCATAAATTCACGATCTCAAAAGAAATATACTAAGCTCTTGTCCATAACTACCACCCGGATTCATCATGTGAAACGACTCCGAGTCACTCGATCCAGTGACTCGCTCGAACCTCGCCCTCAAATACAGAGTCTGCTCTTCATCTAACGGCACAACTCCAGCTCCGACTGAAACAGACTGCATCATCCTCAAGAAAACGGCGTCGTTCTCAGTCACCTTTCTCCTCACGGCAAGTCCAAGTTTCCTTCCGTTGCAATACATCGACCACACAGGAACCTCAAAGATGGAAGACGAACGATTATTGCTGCTACTCCGACGACGGTCGCACTCAAGAGCTATTCGTAGAACACCTGCTTCGTCCATTTCCTTGGCTAAAACCGCGGTGGGAATAGCTAGCTCGAGGAGAAGAAGCGGCGGAGATCCGACGACGCCGTCTTGAAGACAGAAACTGACTCTACCACGACGGTGTCCAAAGAAGGTTCCGCTAACAATACTCTTACTATGTGAGGAGGAGTGGTCGGATGAAGATGAGGAAGAGGAGGAGGAGGAAGAGGATGAGACAGAAACGGAATCGTTTTGGTAAGAAGGAGGTTGTTGGTAAGAGCAGCAGTATGGGAGCAAGCATTCGATGAGGGAACGGAGAGTTCGACGGTGACGGAATTCACTAGCACAATCAACGGTGATTGGAGTGTCTATGATTTGCAAGGGACGATGCTGATGATGATGATGATAGTCTCTTTGCTTTCCTAAATCAACCATAGTTCTCATGATTTGTTTTTATCTACTTCTCTTGTGTGCACTTTAGCTCGAACTTGAGAGTGAAATGAAGAGAAATAAAGAGCATTGCAAGTGAAGGAGAAGAGGAAGCTTGATGGTATATATGTATACGTAAGGTGGAGAGTGGTGACTTTTCTTTTAAGATAAAATTATTTTCAATGGTTTATAAAAATAAAGTTTTAAGTAAATGAAATGCAGCGGAGGATGGAGAAGAGGGTGGGGTCCACGTGTCCTTATATAAAAACGAGTGGGACCCATTTGTCAATATCCAATCAGTGCGTTTGGAAGTAAGAGAATGGTGCGCGTGCGTCAGTCCATGCCCACTTGACTCTTGACACTTCCAATTCCTTTGTGTTTTTTTTTTTTTTGGTATTTATTGTTTTCCACTTTCTATTTGTTTCGTAATCAATTTAACGAATCATATATTTATATATCTACCAAATTAATCACCATAAAATCTCGAGCTTATTTTCCTAATCAATTATATTTATTCAGGTTGCTCATGAAAATTCCAATGGCCTGCATACTCAACTTTTTTATTTTATTTTATAAGCAATTGACATTAAAAACAAAAATACCATTAGCAAACGAAAGGAGCTATCCGGATCCGAAGCTGGAGCATTTTTTTTGTTTGTCTCTGCTAACTATATCTTAAGGAGCTACAATTATGTTATTGATCTTTCTATGGTCTTTTTAGTCATCTCGAAAATACATCTTTTTACCAAGAAAATATAACATGAGTAACATGACAAAAATGATTGTAGGGCGTGAAGGCCTAAGAACAAGCATGCATAGAGCGCAATCATTAAAAACCAATCATACTTTCGAATATTTTATAGCATTTCTTAAGATGCTTTTTATAATCATTTGTTTCGAAATTCTATATATCGATTCAAGATAGTTTTGAATAAAATTATGATAAGTACATGTTTTTTAACCTCACTTCATATCGTGATAAATCAGTTTTGAAAATCATGTTGAACATCATTTGTGGCTTTTTTTAATGTCCTTATTATCATAATATCGAGATACTTAACTTTAACAGGAGACAAAAACAAGGTTCATATATACATTACATTATACACATAGTTGAATTTAGCTTGAAAGTTAGTGGAACAAGATATATGATGTAAACAAACATGCATGGCACGTAAACTTTATTTGGTTTTGGATCTTATGAAACATGAAAACATCGAAAAGCCTCCAATTTCACTTTTAATACATCATGCTTTTGTTCGTATTATCACTTTTTATCCTTTCACTGTGACTGTCGGCTTCTCTTTTCAAGTTGTTAACATAAGTTTTCTTGTTTCTATTAATATTGATGCTGTAATCAACTTCTCCAACGATAATCACACAATCAAATAAACAATCATGATTTCCAATATCTTCATTATTATATTTCGTAGGATTAATCAAAACTGTGTGTAATTAATAGCCTATGCATCGTAAAATTATTTATATATCATAAAGATCAATATGCATGATACACGAGAATAAAAATCCTTTTTTTTATGGAAATGTTATAAATCTATTTCTAATATTGTCTAGAAAGTTTGAATGCAAAACTATTTGTATACAAATGATTTTTTAAAGATTTTTTTTCTAGCTAAAGTGAGTGAATACCTTATGGTTTCGGCTTTATATAATTCTAGGACACACGTAGTTGAATCAGTGGTCCCATTAAACCGCCCAAATGTCCACTACCTAAATAAATATTGGATTAATTTCTTTATTTAGTACTATTATTTTGTCTCATGTTTTGCACGGTAAATACGTCAACATAGATAAAATATATTTTTTAAAAATTGTATAAGATACTTTAATTCTTAATGCAATTTTTTTTTTTCAGTTTTATAGTTATTTAGATAATGTATATTGATTTTTATTGGTTGATTAATGATGTTTTATTTTCTAAAATTAAAAGGTTTAAAATATTGATTGTTGTCTTATACTCCCTCCGTTTCTCAATACAAGAGGTTTAAACATTTTATTTTTGTTTCAATTTAAATGATGTTTTCGATTTTCAATGCAAAAATTTAAAGTTAAAAACCATTAATATGATGCAGTATGATTTTTGATTGGTTAAAATAGGTGAAGTTAATGGTGTATTTATGAAAAAGATAAACTAAATGATGTTTTGTGTTTTATTAATCAACGTGAAAAACCTTTAAACATCAAATATTGAAGAACGGAGGGAGTATATATTACACGGATTGTGGTTTATGTAACTAATTGTTAAATAAAAAAAAGTTAAAACTAATTGTTAATAAATTAGTAATTGTGATCCATAATTTTATGAATGAGGCTTTTTTATTGACACGAAAAGAAAAAAAACTAACCACTTAATCCAATAAGATCATATATAGTCCATAATACAAACGGTATATAACATATTTAAAAATTAAAAAGATTGAATAAAGAATAAATTTTAATTTTAATTTGAAAAACTAAATAATCTAACTAACACGTGTGAAGCATCGAATGACTTATGTTTTATTAGTATAGAGATTGGTCTCAAATTCAATTATTTGTTCCTTAATGTAGTTCTTATGTATTCTATGAAATTTAAGTGGTTTAGTCAAATCAACGGCATACTTGGGAGAGGCAACATGCTTTTTAATTATTTTAATAATCGAACCACTTTAAAATATGTCAAATTAATATTCTTAACACTCTTCTTGGTCACCAGAGCAATACAGACACATATGTACACATGATTAGTGCGCAATAGTTTAAGCTTTTATAAGGTTTATGAAAATGCAATGGCTTCATGATGGCACGATCTTATTAAAGCTTTTATGTGCACTGAACTAGTGGACTATGAGTATTTACTAATCAGTATTCATAATTAATAATTAAAAATAGCATATATTACTCTGACCAGCCAAAAGCCTAATTGACTCTTATGTGAAATACATGTTAATTCCATTATAAATACATACTATTGAAAAGGCACTAAACCAACAAATCATATAAATTGACAAAGGTTTTTGAGTGATGATTAAAAACGTGCCCCCTACGACATCCTCTAAAAAACCTAAATCAATACATTACTTAGCACGAGTTTCCAGTTATGTACTTGGTGTCTTTGTGATTTGTCTGACCAGAAGATAGGCAAATACATTATTACTCCAATGTGCTTAATTATGTGAGGTGCAGAATTACACAAAATTTCAAAAATGTATCACACAATCTGATTCGTACATAAAGTTTTCACCAAAAATAAATAAATAGGAGATCTGTATATACAGAAACGTAGTTCAATGTATCCGACAAAAAGCCATCACTTGTTTTACTTTTACTTGAAAACTAGATTTAAAAAATCGAAGATGATAAGCAATGCGCATGTGTACACAAACCTACTCAGAAATCCAACTTTTGCAGGTTTAATTAATAATCGCAAACAAAAAGAAGAACAGATTATATTATTAATCATATCTGTCAGCAAGTTTTCTTCTTCGTCTGCTTTCATGCTTTTCTAGAACCAGGCCTAATCGATTTCCATTAGGGTCCAAGTGGGTTTATTTAATGTGGGCTATTTTAGCTTAATTTATTCTGGGCTTTTGTAATTTTTTGGTGGATTAACTTGACTCTTTAAATACTCATATATAACCAATCTATTCTATTAAAACAGGGTTTATCTATTTGAAAAATCATAATGAACCATTTCATAGAATTACTAGACAAAT
>OVAU01000470.1:0-20412 GCA_900406315.1 Biscutella laevigata subsp. laevigata
CCTCACTAGTATATAAGGGATATGGGCCAATCCACTCATTGATAATTGGTTTTGAGTTGGAAGCCCATAGATCTTAACAATTGGTTGGATGAGTTAGTATTAAAGAAAACTTCTATCAAAAACAATTTTCATGATATTATTTATCTGTTATGGCCTTGAAAGTTAATATAATAAAATCTTGTTATAAGTTTTCTCTCTTCTATCGGTGATTGTAATCAACAATTCAATTGACACTCAATTTCTCATTAGTTTTTTTGTTTTTTGTTTTGTTGTCATCTACTCAAATTTTCATTAGTTAAAATCTTACAATCGATTAAGGTCCGATTGGATAGGATTACGACTGTTGGCTATCATTGTAAACTAGTTTTTGCGGTTGCTTAGAGGTCTTTGGAAAAAATAAAACAAAGAGTAAAAAAAGGAAGGTTAAATTGTGAGAATTTTTAGGTATTGTTATTAAGCTCAAGATCTAAGGAACTATGTTCAGTTAAATTACAGCAATCATTATACGGGCTAAAATAGTCCGGCCGCATGTGGTATAATCATCGAAGTGAATATCTCCTGAAGAGAGGATACACTAATAATGCGATATGCCCGTCCGTATTTATTAAGAATTCATCATCTGGGTTCGTGATCATTGATGTATACGTTGATGATCTGAACATTATAGGAACTCGAAAAGAGATTGAAGAAGCAAAAACCCATATGAAAGAAGAGTTCGAAATAAAAGATCTTGGCAAACAAAGTTATGTCTTGGGATCCAGATAGAGCACCTAAAAGATGGAATATTTTTCATCAATCAAGTTATACTAAAATGATCATGAACCGCTTCAATATGGATAAAGCGAATCATTTAAGTACTCCAATGGTTAATAAAACATTGGATACTGAAAAAGATTCATTCGGTCTCGTGAAGAGAACCAGGAAATATTAGGTCTTGAAGTACCTTATATGAGTGCTGTCGGTGGACTTATGTACCTCGCAAATTGTACCCGACCAAATATAGCATTTGCTACTAGTTTACTGGCAAGATATAGCTCATCCCCGACGCGTAGACACTGGAATGGAATAAAACATATTTTCTGTTACATTCAAGGTACAATTGATTTGGGACTATTTTATTCTAAAAACTCAAAAGTTGGTCTAGTTGGTTTTACAGATGCAAGATATTTATCAGACCCTCATAAAGCCAGATCGCAAACGGGATATGTCTTAACAATGGGAGGAACTGCAATATCATGGCAACCCCAAAAAAAGACTCTAGTCTCGACCTCCTCAAATCATCCAGAGATCGTTGGGCTTCATGAGGCATGCAGAGAGCGTACATGGCTCAGATCCTTGACCCAACACATTCAAGAAGCAAGCGGAATTACGGCTAGTAAAGAACCAACAATTTTATTTAAAGACAACGTTGCATGTGTCTTTCAAATCAAAGAAGGGTATATCAAGAGCGATATTACAAAGCATATTCGTTCGAGATTTTTCTCATATACTCAAGAACTCGAGAAAAATCGAGACGTCGATATTCAATATATTCGCTCGAGTGAGAATGCAGCAGACTTATTTACAAAGGCACTTCCAACCACGCTATTCAAGAAGCACGTATGAAGTATTGAAATGCGTCACTTACAAGAACTACATTAAGAAGACTATATCCGTCTTTGAGGGAGAGTTTACGTTGTTGTACTATTTTTCTCGTCATGAGTTTTATCCCATTAGGTTTTCTCATGATAAGGTTTTTAACGAGGCAACACGTAATTCACTAATATCGATGAATAATTAAGGGGGAGTATTTGAAGATGATTATCCATCAAATAACGATATTTTATTATTTTACCTTAGGCCGGCTTTTACCATGTCGGTTAACTTCAACCTATAAATAGGCATGGATACGTCTTCATTTGTATAAGTGAAAATCAATTTCATCTTTTTCCTCCTCCTACTTACGCAATCCTCTCTACTTCCCTGCAAATCTTTCTCTCTCATATTACATAAATATAATATTATAAACAAACATGTATATACATATAATATCTCATAATATAATAATTATTGAATTTTTAAGGGAGGACTTTTGCATCATCTCTTGTTTTTTTTTTGTTGTTGTTAAATACATCATCTCTTGTTACCTCCACGAAAACATAAACATTTGTATAATTCGAGATCTCCATATGTCTTCATATTTTTTGTTCAAATGGTTACGTTTATGTATCGACCTTGCACAAAATTTAATTAAATTCCTGAGAATAAATTTTTTTATTTCCATCCTTCATATTTAGTATTGTTATTTGTCGGATGAATTAGTAATAAAGAAAATTTCTACCAAAAACAATTTCCATGATATTATTTATCTGCTATGCTGTTGAAAGCTAATACAACAAAATCTTGTTATAAGTTTTCTCTCTTCTATCGCTGATTGTACTTTTTTCTCGTCATGAGTTTTATACCACTGAGTTTTCTCATGATAAGATTTTTAACGAGACAACGTGTAATTCACCAATATTGATGGATAATTAAGGGGAAGTGTTTGAAGATGATTATCCATAAAATAATGATATTTAACTAGTTTACCTTAGGCCGACTTTTACCATGTCAGTTAACTTCAACCTATAAATAGGCATGGATACCTCTTCATTTGTATAAGTGAAAAGCACTTTCATCTTTCTCCTCCTACTACTTACACAATTCTCTCTACTTCCCCACAAATCTTTCTCGCTCATACTACATAAATATAATATTATAAACAAACAGGTATATACATATAATATCTCATATATAATATATAATATAATATTTAACATTATTGAATTTTTAAGGGAAGACTTTTGCATCATCTCTTGTTACCTCCACGGAAACAAGACAAGATATTAAGAAACATTTTTATACTTCGAGATCTTCATATGTCTTCGTAAGTTTTGTTCAAATGGTTACGGTTATGTATCGATCTTGCACAAAAGTTAATTAAATTCCTGAGAATAAATTTTTATTTCCATCCTTCATATTTAATACTGTTATTTTTCGGATGAATTAGTAATAAAGAAAATTTCTACCAAAACCAATTTCCATGATATTATTTATCTCTTATGCCATTTAAAGCTAATACAATAAAATCTTGTTATAAGTTTTCTTTCTTCTATCGCTGATTGTAATCAACAGTTCAACTGACACTCAAATTTTCATTAGTTAAAATCTTACAATCGATTAAGGTCCGATTTGATAGGATTTTGATTGTTGGCTATCATTGTAAACTAGTTTTTGCGGTTGATTAGAGGTATTTGGGAAAAATAAAACAGAGAGTTAAGAAAAAGGAAAGTTAAATTGTGAGAATCTTTAGGTATTGTTATTAACTTTTCTACAGTAAAATTCTGATGGTTAGAAAACGACTTTAACATTTTTAAAATTATCAAAGTCTTTACGGTTTGAGTACCAATCAAAGCCTAAGTGAGATAACAATTTTTATTGGTAACAATAATTATTTATGCGGTTGAAAAACGTCAAGTTTAGCTTTGACAGTTGTTTTCATTTTTTTCTCTTAGATTATACATCCATAAAAAATGTAATCTTAATTAAACATAAAAACATGTTTCGTGCATCATTATCTTGCCCTCCTGGAATTTAGTTATGCAAAACTCTTATATTTTATTCATAATGATTTGAATATGTTTTCTGGATTTTTTCTGCTTGTGCTTTTTTATAAACTTTGTCTGGTTATACCTGAAGAGTGAAAGTATGGTGTGGGTTGGTGGGAAATTGTGGAGAAAAATGTGTGTGGTTTTTGGACTCTGGAGAAAAATCATGGTTCATTGAATGAGACGAGAATTTTGGGCACTTCGTCACATTAAGAAATGGGTCAAGAATTATTGTTCAAGAAAAATGGAAAATCAGAATTGCAAGTAACAAGTAGTAATTGGTGCAAGAAATACTTGGTTGCAAATGCACAAAACAATCACAATAGTGCAGATCAAATCCACAAGGACTAAAATACAACACAAGGAGAATGCAATACAAAGTTGTAGTTAAGACAAAAAGAGTAGATTGTTTGTTCGTGAATTAAGCAGAAAATAAAAGTAACAAGGCATAAATCGCAGTAAAATGAGTTGTAAATGATTAAACAAGTATTGAGTCAAAAGAATTCTCTAGGAATGTCAAGTTCTACTTTAATTTCAGGCAAAACATGGGAATATCTATAAAGTGTAGTCTAGAACTCATATTTCTTAACTGAGATTAACCTCATATTTGAGCGCTAAAATCCTATGTAATAAACTCATAAAAGACTAATTGTCGTTGCTTTTCAGAGACTAAGCAAGCATTATACTATTTAGAATCTGACTATGTTCACAAAACACAATCGAGTCAACTATCGTTGTCAATTGCAGGATTTGCTCACCAAGTGCTATATACGATCAAATGGTTAAAATAGATACCACAATAGTCACAAGGCAACTATCTATTGATCAATTCCTTTCTAAACAACCTTAATTAAACATGAACCTTAACTTTTCCCTTGAAAATCCTAAAATAAATAATATTTTTGCTTAGACATGGGATAAGACATCTAACACAATAGATTTATTGACCATAAACAAACTAAATAGATGCACAACAAGGGTTTACAATTCTTCACCAAAACAAAGGTAATAGATCAGAATCGTCTCCCTCAAGCTCTCTATAATATCTCTGTAAAACTTTATGTGAAATAAAATGTAAACCTAAAAATGTGACTCTTGATGTTTTAGATCGTCTCCTGGATAAGTCTGGATAAGTATTAGGCTTGTACCTACTTCACTGGAATTAATCGAGCTTAGGCTTACGAGATCGATCCCACCTGGATCGGTCAATCCGCAGTGTTTTCCGAAAAGCCGATCTTTTCTTTATCTTCTGAGATCGGTCGGTCTTGGTGGAGGAGGGATCGATCGATCCTAGATTTGGATCGATCGATATGAAGCTTGACATATTGAACCTTCTTTGAATCGTTCTCGAAATCTCGCCATAAAGCTTTCTTTCTTCAGATATCAACTCTATACTTGTAAAAATCCAAATCTGAACCCAAAAGACTCCAAAAACACTTATCGACTCGATAAAAAGACCATAAACACATCAGAAGGTGAGCTACAACCCCAAAACCAAGACACATCATGTATATTACATTCCAAATTTCACCAATAATTTGACGAACATCGAATAACTACATGTGAAGTATTTAAAATTTTTAATCAAAAGCGGTATATGCAAGATATATCACTCTCTGAGGATGTTAGTCATGGAGAAAAATATGATGAAGAACCGCATGTTCTTAGTCTATTCCAAGAAAATGACAACACCGACGAGCTATTTCAAGGTTGAAGAAGAAGACTTGACAACTCTCTAGCACAAAAGGTTTGGTCACATAAACCAAGTCCATGCATACAATGTAGAAGAATGATATGGTGAAAGAGTTACCAACTCTGAAAAATGAAATCAAAGTGTACTTAATATACAATGTAGAGAAACAACAATATGGAAAACTTCCAAAGAAAACCAACCGGATAAGTGGAGAGAAACTATAATTAATCTATGCAGATCTTTGTGTGTCGAATGCTCCAACCTCTCAGAGTGGTATTAGATATCTACTAAGGATTTTTTTATGATAAGTCTAGAAAAATATGTAAAATTGCATACAAGTCAGAAACTTTTGAAGCCTTCAAAGTTTTCAAAGGCTATATTGAAAAGGAATCCAATGTTATATGTGGCGATAAAGGAGGTGAATTCACATCAAATGTATTCAACAATTTTTGTAGTGATAATACACTCCTCAACAAAACAGAGTAGTTGAGAGGCGTAGTCAAACAATCATGAATATGGTTCGTTGGTTGTTTTATGTGAAGGAAATGCCAAGATCTCTATGGCTAGATGTAGCTCGATGGACTACTCATGTTTTGAATCAATGTCTAACAAAAGCAGTCAAAGGGATGGTGCCTAAAGAAAGATAGTCAGAAATCAAACAAAAAATGGATTATTTAAGATTTTTTCGTTTAGTAACATATGTTCATTTGTCTGAGTAGAAATTATTAAAGTTGGATGATCACTACCACCAATGTGTCTTGCTTGTAGTTAGCGATGAGTTCAAAGTTTATCACTATACAACTCGATCACTAATAAAAGTATCATAAGTAGATATGTGATATTCAAAGAAGAGTTTAAGTGGAAATTTAAATACGCTAGAGTATAAAGTTCTTGTTTGGGGGAGATAATGGAGGTTTTGAAGAAGAGGAAAAAAGCGATGAGAAACATATTGATGAAGAAGAAACAGAGGAGGGTGCAATAACCAAACTTGTAGAAGAAAAAATTGGAACTGGAATGGAATATTTACTGGCGATACAATAAGAAGTTTATTGGCGATAGCAATACAAAAGGATGGAAAATTTAACTAACAACTATATGTAAAGAGCGTTTTTGGTATGGAGAACCGAAGGAAGAAGTCTATGTACATCAACCTGAGGGGTTATCAAAGTGGGGGGGGGGGGGGGGGAAAGNGTATCGACTGAGAAAGACTCTTTATGGTTTTAAGCAGACACCAATGGCATTTTAATAAAATCGAGAATTATTTCGAGAGAGAAGGATTCTAGAAAAACAATTATGATCACACCTTATTTTATAAAAATACAGATGACAAGATTTTAGTGGTAAGTCTTTATGAAGATGACTTAATATATGTTGGAGATGATGATCTCATTTGCATAAAATGTAAGACATCAATGCAAAAGGAGTTCGAGCTGACAGATTTGAAAGAAAATGAAATGTTTCATTGGTGCTGAAAATCAATAAAATAATTATGAGATACATATTTCTCAAAAGAAATATGCCAAAGAAGTTCTGGAAAAATACTATATGTAGATTTGTAATGCAGGAAAAATGCTCGAATTCTAGGAACAATTCTTTTGAAGAAAAGAAACAAAAGAGTTGATGGAACACTCTACAAATAACTCGTTGAAAGTCTCATGTATCCCACAATAACACGACATGATCTAATGTTTTGGTTTGTTCTTTACCACGATTTAGGTCTCATCCGAACAAATGATCACTACCAATATAGTACTAAAATACTTGAAATGAACACTATAGTTTGGAATCTACTACCATAGGTCATCAAGTCTGGATTCCCATGGTTACACAAATAGTGATTACAAAAACTGAATCAATATGTGTAACTTTGAATTTTGTGTGGAGTTCGTCAGATGAAAGATTAAATTGAAATTGGAGAAATGATTTTCAATTTAGAGGGTGAATTTTGTTGGAGTTTGTCAAAATTTGGTGGTTTTTAGTTTATGAGAAATATGCGGAAATGAGAGATTTGAGAAGAGAGAAAATGACTATATGAGAGGAGAGAGAAGTAGTTGGTTTGATTTTTAAATTGGAATTTATTTTGATGGAATTTAATTCGATGGAGTTAATTGATTTTTAACTGTTAAATTGTGGTTTATCTTAAACCAACAAAATTAATCAAAATTAATAAATAAGTTCAAATTTCCCAAACAAGTCTCTCTAGAAAAGCTCACACCTTTATCAACTTTTGAAGTTTCTTCATCTTCTCCAAGTGTTGGATGGCGTCCATCATATCGCTCTATAAAGATTAAATATTTTCCTTTTTGGTCTAACAATGTTTATATTTAGAGGTTTTGGGTTATGCTCAACGTTGTTCGGATTCGATTTCGGCTATGTTGCTCCAACTAGTAGTCCGTGCTCGATGCTTTGGAGAAAAAACAGGTCGTTTCGAGGGTTGCATCGTGCGCCCTTTCATGGCGTCACTGGAGATTTTCGAGGGTTTCACCTTTGCAACTCATTAACGTCTTCTCCAACCCTTCAATCACAGCTGCTTTTGTCTTCCTCAAGTACAATCTCGCCTGGACGGATGGGTGGATGGAACCAATGTTGATCGCTGCGGTTTGACCCATGAGATGATCACTACCGTTTGACCCATGAGATGGGTCGTGAATCAGACTTCATGCTCTAGAGATTCGACGACTTGTTTTGAGATAGGCGGCGGTGGTGGTTTGCTACTGGCGACTCTTTCGGTGAGGTTCAACCAGCAGTGCATGATTGCCACGTCTCATTGGTACGGATACGTGTCTCATGTGCTGGAGGAATGAGACAACCAACAACATACACTACAAGATAACAAGCGTATTCCGACTACGATTTGCGGCGACTCCTCTGCGACTCTGGTGCGATTCATGTGCGACCCTTAACAAATAATCGCAGAGTAGTCCAAATATTGCGACTACAACTGTGGAGTCGCAGATCTACGACTACAAATGCGACAAATGTTGTGGAGTCTCTCTATTTGTGACTACTGTAGGACTACAGAATGAAGTCGCTGTTTGGTGGTCACAAATGGAGTCGCTAAATGCATGTCGTCACACTGTAGTTGTTGTTTTTGCGACTAATAAGCCCCTACATCAAGAGTTGCAATGTAGTCGTAAATGGTTGTAAAAAATTGGTTAAAACACATTTACAACGTGAATGGGTAGGTGTATCTACAATTTGCCATTTGTAGTCGCAAACGTAATCGCACTTTGTGGCTATATAAAGCCTCATACTCTTCATAATTTGCGAAGAGAAAGAAAGTGAGTAAAATAAAAGTTATGACAAATTCTTATAATAATTGGAATTCGAGAGAGTGGATGTTCAAAAGAATCGATGAGCAAACAAATAATACTCTCGCTGAGTTTATTGTCGAAGTTGAAGAATTCATGATTATGACAAGAAATCAGCCAATTGCACAAAGTAGCGGAGTTAAGTTTCATTGTCTTTATGGTAGTTGCAAGAACGATAAATTTCTGACGGGACGTAAAATTTGGACGCATCTGTATGGTAGAGGAGTTATGCCAAATTCTTACGTACCTAGTTTTAATGGGGAGAAAGTGAATGTTGATTTGGGAACAAGTTATAATGTCAATAATTACCTACCTAGTTTTAATGATCAAGAAGATGTTGGTAACAATAGCAGAGCTAGAAAAAATTTTAGGAAGGTAAAAAATCGAAGTTTAAAATTTTTATGTGGTGCATTATACTAAATTTTAACTAACTATATTAAATATTTTAAAATTCTGACTTAAAATTTGTAATTTTCCATAAATTGACATCGGTCAATTGACCCACTCCCCAAGCTAGTGGCTCCGCCTATGGTTGGTAATAATATGGGTGATAAATATGTCGAATTGGTTCATGATGCCTTTAATGAAACTTTGGTCTTTAACCAAGATGATCATATTAATGATCACGGTTATCAAAACCCGGAAGAACCAAATGAGGAGGAACGTCTAAAAGAGGACAAGGAATTTTTACAACATGTTGGAAGCAGCAAAAAATCCATTGTACGATGGTTGTCATGAAGGGGACTCGCAGTTATCTTTAGCGGCTTAGTACATGAACACGAAGGTAGATTTTAATATGGGCGAGAAATGCGTAGACAATTGGACTCAGCTAATTTCAAGGATTTTGCCAGACGATAACCAAGCGACGGGTTCATATTATGAGACAAAGAAACTGATGCGTAATTTTGGTCTCCCATATCATACAATTGACGTGTGTATCAAAAATGGTATGATCTTCTAGAAAGAAGATGAATCATTGGATAAATGTAGATTCTGTGAAACACCTAGGTATAAATGTAGCGAAAGACGAACCAAAACACCATATATTTGTATGTGGTATTTGCCGGTGGTGGACAGAATAAAGAGAATGTATTAAACAGAGAAGAATACTAAAATAATGAGATGGCACGTAGAGCATGAATCAGAGGAGAGAACAATGATTCATCCATATAATGCAACAAAATGGAAAAAATTTCAGCATCAACATCCAAGCTTTGTTGGAGAAGCAAGAAACATTTACCTTGGGTTATGCACGGATGGATTTAATCAGTATGGAATGTCATGGAATCATTCGCTATGGCCTGTGATTAAGACTCCGTATAACTTGCCGCCAGATATGTGTATGAGTCCAGAGTTTTTATAGTCGACGATTTTTAATTTTGGGACGAAGCATCCACAAGCAAGTCTTGATGTTTTCCTCCGGCCTATGATCGATGAGTTAAAAGAGCTTTGGTCCACTGAAATTGAGGCATACAATATATCAACCAGGAAGAATTTTAACTTAAAAGCGGTATTGATGTGGACTATCAGGTACTTTCCAGCATATAGTATGCTCTCAGGATGGACAATCCACAATAGATTATCATGTTCAATATGCATGGAAGATACAGAGGTTTTTCAGCTGCCAAATGCAAGGAAGACGAGTTGGTTTGATTGTCATCAGAGATATCTTCCCCTAGGCCATCATCCATAACGGAAGAATAAAACAAATTTTCTGAAAGGGAGACACGCTTTGGATGTTTATCCACATGAATCTCTGACCAGTGCGCAAGTTTATTACGAGCGAATTATGCAAGTCAATCCACGTAAAACATATGTATGTGGTGGGAACGATCCATAGGTAAAGAAGCTGAGATATGGTAATATGCATAATTGGCATAAATAAAGCATATTTTGGGAGTTGCCATACTGGAAATACTTAAATCTACGATATAATCATGATGTCATTCCTATACAGAATAACTTCTTTGATAACATCTTGCACACCGTGATGAATGACGAGAAATCAAAAGACACAAATATATCAAGAATGGATTTGGCCCAATTTTGTGCAAGGAAAGAGTTGCATCTAGATTCTCGTGAAAGAGCTCCTATTCCAATCTTCCGACTGTCCCCAGTTGCCAAAGAATGCTTATTGGAATGTGTCAAAAATAAGGTCAGATTCTCGGATGGATATGCGTAAGACCTAGCTACTTGTGTTGATATGGACGGAAAGTTTTCGGGTAGGAAGAGTGATGATTGTCATGCATTTATGGAGTGGTCGTTTCCATTCATTTTTGCGGAACTCTTACCTCGAAACCTATATCTTGCTCTATTTGGTACGTACATTTAATATTATAACAAATTATCTTTCATGTTTAAAGTAGTATATTGATCAATGAATGTATAGCTTAGTAGGCATTTGAAGCTTTTTTCGGGACTTGTGTTCAAGATCTATTTAACAAAGTAGGGTACAAATTATGAAGGAAAACATAGTCATAATTTTATGCAGTTTAGAGAAGATCTTTCCACCCATCTTTTTCGATATAATGGAGCATCTCCCCGTACATCTTCCATACGAAGCCCAACTTGGTGGGCATGTACAGTACATGTGGATGTATCCATTCGAAAGGGTTTTTAAGAAATTGGAAAGTAAGGCGAAAAACAAAAGATATGCAGTTGGACCAATCGTGGAATCGTATGTGAATGACGAAATTTCTTATTTCTTTGAGCACTACTTTACCGCAAATATACAAACAAAAGCAAGGTAAATTTGATATCATAATTTGTTGTGAAACATGTGTAAATCATATTCGTAATTTTGATTTGTGTATTCATAATATGTAGGTCAACTACATTTGACGAAGGAGAAACCCCTGTTTATCCTTTTGGTGATATACCCGATATATTCAGCCATGTAGGTCGTGGGAGTGAAAGATGTAAGGAGATATGGTTCTCTTAAAGAGATTACCATTGCGCACACGCATATATTTTGTGTAATTGTGATTACTTTTAACCACTTGAGAGGTATCTTGCTATGTTCTGGAAACTATATTATTAAAAATATAAAGGCTTCACTATTTATATATATAAAGCTTGTTCGAAGCTTAAGTTCGTTTCATGTATTCGACTCTAACTGAAGATGAAGTTTCTACAAAGAGAGATGCATAATTCCTTATGTGGGTTAGAGAATACATAAGTATACATTAATTGTTGTTGTGTGTTAAATATATTGTTTTCGTAATCTGATGATATGTATTAGAAATTAATTTGCGAAAAACAGGTGCGTATAAGAAATTGGACAAACGAGAAGTTTCCTATATGGGTTCATGAGTTTGTTCAAGACCACATGAATAAGTCAATTACTTGACCCATATATTATACGAGAGGATATGTGTTCCATATACGAAATCATGGACATCGAAAGAAAACATATAACTACGGATTATGTGTCAAAGGAGAAAATTATGCAGATACATCTAATGAAGCTGATTTTTATGGGAACATAACAGATATCATACAGTTAGAGTACCCAGAAGTGGTGAACTTGAAGATCAGACTTTGTAAATGTGAGTGGTATGACCTCACAATCGGTAAAGGAACGAGAAGGAGCAACAATGATCTTATAGACATTTTTGTATATGGAAATATTACAAGTATGAGCCTTTTCTTTTGGGTAATTCTTATTTAACTTTAATCATATCCATTACGGCATAAATCAGTTTTACTAAACTTTTCTTATAATTGCAGCTTCTCAGGGCGATTAGGTTTGCTATGTACATACTCATGCACGAAACAACCAAAGCACTCATGGCACAATGTTATAAAAGCCAATCCGTGTGAAAATATTTCGGGACCATGGTTCAAAACCGAGAAAGGGATTTTTTTAGTTTCTGGTGTCGCACTGATGCACTATACTAGCTTCACTTGCATCGGTGACCTGGGATATACTATATTTTCAACAGTAGTCGCAGTGGAGTCGCATATTTGGGACTTCACTATGACCACACATGGTTTACGAAACCCTGATTTTGACCTAAACCCTGAGGAATGCTAACACCCTATGTACGCAAAACAAGCGCATATATGTGACTGTTTGAGACTACCATTTTACATAATCGCTGCAAGTACCATTTTAAAATATTCTGATCACTTCGGGTACTATATAATTGATTTGAAAACACAATTATATAACAAAACTTGAATTATCTATTATTTTAAAAAAAAAATCCACTGAAACTATAAGATCGCTACAACATAAGCATTACACTTAACATTAAACCTTATCCAACCCTATCCATTCGAGTTTATCATCACATTTATATATTTATATATTTTCGATTATATTGTTTAAAGTTTTTATATAATTAAACTTCAAAAACCTATTGTTGTTTTATAATTCACTACAAGAAAACAGTCGGATTTCCGATGGATTCCGATGAAAATGACAAATGCAAATTCCGTCGTAATTTCTGACGGAAATAAATCCGTCATAACTCTGTCGGAATTTCTGACAGAAATAAATCCGTTGGAAATCCGTCAGCATTTCCGACGGACGGATTTTTTATTCCTTAAAACATATTTTAAATAAAAATTTTAGAATATATTTTTTTCTATGTCCATCGGAAATCCGTCATAGAATATATTAGGGTATTGAAACTCTAAACATGTAACTTGGACAATTCAAACATATTACAATACTAATCAACATTATTAACTGATATATACATTGTTAAAAATATAATTTGGATTTTATAAACTCCAATGTATTAAACCTCTTATATAACTTAATGCTACTTGTGGATCAATTATAGACATACATACATGTTTTCTTAAAACATCCAAAGTTTACACATTTTGATGTTATTTTATCGTTTTAGAGCATATACTAATGATATATATGTGGTATATCGTTAAATGTTTCATAATTATGGGGTTTAAGGGTCTAAAACCAAAAGTTGTCAGAAATCCGTCAAAGTTTTTGATGGATTTCTGACGGATTATGAATACATACATACCAAAATCAATTTTTTGCCTAATTTCAATTAACCTTGTTTGATGTCGATTTCCGACGGACCGCAAAAAACCACGATCCATGTGAAAATTTATTTTACGCAGCAATTTATCCCCAAAATTTTAATATCCGTCAGAAATTCCGACGAATTTCTGATGAACGTAAGAAAACCACGATCCGCGTGAAATTTTTTTTTGCGTGGCAATTTTCCCTCAAATTTTTGGTTTCTAACGGATTTCAAAAAACACATTCCATACCACAAAAAACCTTTCTTATTTTTATTTTAGTTTATTTTAAAAAAATTATATATTTATTTTTTCATTTTTTCAATTGAATTTATAATTTATATTTATTTAAAATTAAAGATTACTTTAATTTTAATTTTATATTATTTTTCATTTAAATTTTAGTTTACTTTTTATTTTGTTTACTTAAATTTTATATTACGTAATCCAAAAACATATTTCAGACGAATTTCCGACGACTTATATCCGTCGGAAATTCCGACGGATTTCTGACGACTTAAATCTATCGAAATTTCCGACAATATAATTTCGTCGGAATTTCTTACGACTTATATCCGTCGGAAATTCGTCGGATTTGTTTCCGACAGAAATTTCCGTCAATATTTCCTACGGAATATATCTGTCAGAAGTTCGTCGGAATTTCCAACGGATTGTTAGTTTCCGACGACGTAGAAACGACGACCATTATCCGTCGGAAATCCGTTGGAAATGGCCGTTTCCGACGGATATGGCCATCAGAAATCTGGCATGTTTTCTTGTATTATTCAGACCACGGTTTAAAAAAAAGAACATAAACTGAACCATTTGTTAAATAAAAAAGAAAAGACCTTATATTTAATTATTTGGATATAGCTTTCGAATATGTTACAATGGCTTAGTGGTTCTCCACTTAGTTTCTCCTCTATCCCGATAGACGATGGTTCGAACCCGGGAAGGGGTTTTATTTTTTAAGAATATGAAGTCGCATGGGAGTCGCAGATGTGCGACTCCGGTGCGATTACATTTGTTTCACCTGGATCGGTGACTTGGACATAGCGTATTCATATGTAGTCGCACTGGAGTCGCAGATTTGCAACTCTAGTGCGACTCCCGGTGTTTTAAAACGATTGTTGGTTTCAATAATTACTCCTAACTTGTTTCAAATTAAATGTGGTCGCTCTAGAGTCGCATATTTGCCACTCCATTGCAACTATAATTTATTTGAAACCTTTGTTTATCCGCCAAATTGGTTCGAAATTTTCAGAGTCGCATTGTAGTGGCAAATCTACAACTTCAGAGCGACTCCTTAGGGTTTTCAGAATATGCGACTACATTGCCATGTTACTTGTAGTCCCACATTCTGATTGATTTTATTCCACGAGAATCTTCTCCTTCGCAATTTTCACGTTATTTTCATAAAAAACCAACCAAATTCTCTCAAATTTTCACGAATCCATGTCAGGAAAGAATGGAAGTAGTGGCAGGAGTAGGCGAGGAGGTCGTGGCTCATCGGGGGAGTCATCGAATTCGACTCGGTTGGGGCCGGGATTCACATAGATATCGAATATGGTTCTGTCGCTGGAAAACGATAGCACCGACCCTTCTCCGATGAGGCTGAGAGCAATGGTTCAGAGCCAATTTTTCCCATCCTTGCCATTGAATCACTTTCCTTTTCCGGCGGTTCAACCAATGCCGGGGATGAATTCATGGTCGGGATCGTCGCCGGAGATGCGGTTCTCGCCGGTGCAGGTTACTCTACTGCCGGAGCACGCTATCTTTGTAGCCGGAAAAATGGGGACCCCGTTAGACGCTCTCCTTAGGATGTCGGGCCGTGAAAATTTATGGCTTCTATCCCCAGTTAAGGCCGAAAACACAATTTGGTTATTTTAATTTATATTGATTTTAGGTAATTCATAATGATTTTAGATTTTTTAGAATGATTTTAGAATTAAAATGATTTTTGGTATTTATATTGATTTTATATAGTTTATAATGATTTTAGATATTCTAAAATGATTATAAAATATTTAGATATTTTAGAATGATTTTAGATATTTTAGAATGATTTTATAATATTTATGTAATTTTAATAAAATTTTAAGGTTCGATCGCGAAGAAGGTATTTTTGCTTGTGCCATCTCGACGGTGTTAAATGAAAAATTCGACGACCCATATTATAGTTGGACCATAACTCATGTGGATGTCATGAACCCGTACTTCTATCAATTTGCGGTAAGTTATAATGTTTTTTAATATAATTAATTACTTTTCAATTTTATTATTACTTATTCTAACATAAATCGTATGAATTGTAGCCATGCTATAATTGGGATCCGGCTATTACAGGTCCGAAGAGTTAAACAAGGTCTGCATGTGTCGGATGAAAGGCAATGCCTCCAGGGTGAAGCAAAACCGGAAACGTCCGAGGTGGATTGGGGAGGACTTGTGGACCACTGTGTGCCAGCACTGGGACACCGAGGAATCTTGAGAACGGAGCAGTAATGTTTCCAACTCTCGAAATTTCAATCGGGATGGACTCGGTGTCCACAAAAATTTGGCGGACCAGAAATCATATATGTGCATTCAACAAGAATTGGTAGGTTCTTTAATTTTTGTTTCTAATATAAAATTAGAACTTTTAATAAAATTTTATGAAATTTCAATGTAGACGCATCAAAGAGGAAAACTGCTCCATATTGGTCTAGTATTCCACAAGACCCATACAAGGCCGGACGAGACTTATGTGGATTTGAAGGTGCAAAGGGTTTGTGAAACCTTTGACAGTGTCATTCAAGAGAAAGTGTCTCAGATGAATCCCACTGAAAAGTTAGATGTTACAGCTCAAGTTGCAGAGCTCACCCAAGAACAGATGAATGAATTATTCATTCAGGTACAAACAATAATTAATTCTTTCTAAATTTATTGTTATAATTAATTTTTTAAATCGAATATCACTTTTTATAGTTTTAAGTTTTTGTAGTTTTAAGTTTCTATGTTTAATTCATTAAGGTACAAACAAACGATAGTTATTTTTATGTTTAATTCAAGTTTTAAGTTTTATTAGTTTTTTAAATTAATTATTTTATTATTAAATATAATATAAATTGTGCAAACAAAACGCTTTAAGAGTCGCACATTAGTTGTTAATCTACCACTAACTTGCGACTCCAGAAGAGCGACTCCAATGCGACTTTATTGCTACTACACCTCTACGACCACCTTGTCGATGCGAATGAGTCACAAATAACTGCGACTTCTTGCAACTCGGTCTCTGAGACCACGACGTAGTTGCAACGAAGTCGCAAAATTCAGCAACTCTGTTGCAACTTCGTCTCTGAATGTCGTTGCAAATGAGTTGCAATATTTTGCGACTCCGCTACGACTACGAGGCGAGACGAAATGTAACAGTTGCAAATTAGTCGCAACATTTTGCGATTACAATTACCAGTCGCACATTAGTTGCAACAATATGCGACTAATTTGCAACCATCCAATATATGCGATTGGTTATGTAGTCGTTATGTGTAGTCGCACTTTTGCCACTTCGTCACGTAGTCACAAAAGAGGTCTCAAAAGAGTGACTGAAGAGCGACTCCTCGGCTTTCCGACTCAAATCTTACAACTGCGCTTTGGAGTCGCATATTAATCGCAGTTATGCGATTTGCGACTAATGTGTCACTCCCTCTAGTCGCAAAAGACATGTTTTCTTGTAATGAAATGTTTTCAGATCAAAATCCAAATTTTTTTTATGAAGCGCATTCAGTTATAAAGGATGAGTTTGAGTTTAAGTTTGTTTTATTAGTAATAAATTTAATAATTTTAGAAATGGATTATATAATACTTATAAATAATAAGTCAATTATGTCTCTTGTATGAGGATTAGAATATCTTGTAAGATTCAAATCCTATAATATTGTATGAGTTGGTTTATACCAATAAGATGAAATTATTGAAATATTTCGGGTCTGGTAGAGCTAATTTTAGATTGTTTATATCCAATTTTACGGAATTTTTCCGTTTCTCTTTTTAGAAGTTTGTCTATCCTTTGATAATGTATACTTTTTTTTGTCAGCAAACCTCTATATTACTTAAATGGGATTGAGAATCCAGTTTGGTAATACAAAGTTAAAATATATGTAATTATAGGAGAAAGTTCTTACTCCCCTCGCAAGACTATCCGCTGTAGCATTTTGGTGGTGAGGTATTGGCATGAAAACGCAGCTCCTTAAGGACTCCTGCATTTGTAGAAGCTCTGCTACGTCGTCATGGAACGCAGGCCACTCCCCCAAATTACGAATCATATCCACCAATTCCGTGTTATTCGTAAAAAAGATCACATCGTCAATCCGCTGGTCCAGCATGCATTGCATCGCCCACCTCAACGCTTCCAATTCAGTGTGCAACGGGGACAAAGGTCGGAGCACCGATCGTGCACCAAAGCCCGAGAATGTCTGTGATCCTGAGCTTTTTCCCATCCTAATCTCGCATTTGCATCGGTGTCCTTCCAAGAGCCATCCACAAAACACCGAGTGACATGCTGGGGTAAAGCGCTAAAATCAAAGCTGGGTCGGGAGGCACATTGCTCCTGATTCCTCGCTGATAGCCAAGCTGTCATCTCCATATTCGAAATTTCCACAATCGACTGTGGATCCCTCACATTCTTGAACACCATCTCGTTTCGTCCCTTCCAAATGTACCAAAGTAGCCAGAGGAAAACTTCTTTGGACTCCTCATGTAAGTTATCCCTCAATCCGAAGTTAAAATTCTGATATAGTGATCCAATTGGGAAAGAATCCCGGTGCGACGGAATACCAGAAAGAGCCCAAACTTTCCTTGACATAGGGCATTCAAACAGAGTATGGATTCCAGTTTCATCTTCATGACCACAAAGGTCACATCCCAAATCTCCTCGCAACCCCCTTCTTGCTAAATTCCCTCTAACTGCAATTGAGCCAGTTAAAACTTGCCATAGGAAGTGTTGAAGCTTGGGGGGACACTTGGCCTTCCAGAAGGCCGTCGTAAGAGCGTTGATCGTAGGGCCGAAAACTGAAGGTTGCAAGGATTCTTTAATCTGTATACACATCTTGTACCCTAACCGTACCGAATACTTCCTTGTTTTGGTAAAATGTCAGCCCCAGGTCTCCACTTGTCCCCATCTGGATCTCCGCATGTTTTTAATATAATATACATCTTCCGGGTGAATTAGATCTTCCACTCGATTGCTTTGCTCAATTAAGTGAGCGACGCAGAGGGAAGGGTCTTGTATAACTCCCCTGCATCTGACAGGTCTTCAGATCAAGGTTGGAATCCACAGATCAGTCTATATTGAGATCGATGATTGTGTACCGACCCTGTAAATCAGTCCTCTACTTACCAAGTCTCGTGTTGAACAAATGCTCCTCCAACCATATGAGGGCGAACTTGAGTTAGGTGGATCCATGGGATTGGAGTCCTTATAGTATCTTCCCTTGAAGGTCTTGCCGAACAAAGAGTCTGGGAATTCCTGTAATCGTCATAGTTGCTTGGCCAGCAAAGCCGTGTTGAAATCCTCTAGATTTCAGAACCCCAATCCCCCATCATCCTTCCCTCGACAAAGTTTTCCCCATCCATGCCAGTGAATGCCTCTACGTTGGCCATCCGAACTCCACCAGAATTTCGCAATTGCACTTATAAGGGTCTGTAGAGTCGCTTTAGGTAATTTATAACTTGACATCACAGACGTCGGGAGAGCCGTAAGGACCGACTTAATAAAGACCTTTTTTCCCCCTCGAGAGAGGAAACAGGACGACCAATTGTTGACCCTAGCTTGCAAGCGATCTTTGACGAAAGCAAAAATTCGTGTTTTGCCCCCCCCCCATTCCTCCCAAATTATGTATCTTTAATATATCCTTTATATGCTCATTTCTTGTGACATGAACCGATTGACCAAACTGTATAGATGACTTCTCAAAATTAATATGTTGGCCTGAAGCTCTTTCGTACTGTTCCAATATTCCGAGAAGAGCACGAGCTTATGTTTCCTTTGCCTTGCAAAAGAAAAGGTTATCGTCTGCAAAAAGAAGGTGAGTAATCGGTGGGCAGTGTCTGGCAATTTTGATCCCCATGAGATGCCTATCTCGTTCTGATTTCCTGATATTTGCCACCAGAGCCTCTGTACATAGGATGAATAAGTATGGTGATAGGGGGTCTCCCTGTAGTATTCCCCTTCCCGGATCAATACTCCCTTACGGGTTCCCATTCAAAAGTACCCTATAATGGACTGATCTCACACACTACATAACTCGATTTATCCAAGCCTCTGAAAATCCTAGTTTTTCCAACAATTTTTCAATAAAAGTCCATTCCAATCGATCATATGCCTTTCTCATGTCAGTCTTGATCGCCATAAACTCTGTTTGGCACATTTTATTCGTCCGCAAACCATGAAACATTTCTTGAGCTATTTGAATATTGTCTGATATAAGTCTCCCTGGAAAAAAAGCTGATTGTGTCTCAGATATCATCCCTGGTAAAATCTGCTTCAGGCGTTGACATATAATTTTTGAGATGATCTTGTAGCTGACATTGCAGAAGCTTATCGGCCGGAAGTTGTCATTCTCGTCGGTATCTCTGTCTTTGGTATCATACAAATATTCGTCTCGTTCAATCTATCATCCATAGTCCCTGTTGACAGAAATTCGTTTATCATCTTGATAGTATCAATTTTGATGATAGGCCAATATTTCTAGTAGAAAAGGGCCGTCATACCATCTGGTACAGGTTCTTTTCCTGGATGCATCATAAA